>CM043708.1:34818678-34929126 GCA_023969325.1 Oryzias curvinotus
AACGCGAAGAGCAAAGGTAACCACATAACGGTGTTTGGGGGGGGTGGGGGGGGGGGGGGGGGTTGGCCCAATATGATGGGGGGGAAGGGTCATGGGTCCCCGCAGGCAGACAGGAAAGCCGGGCCACGGGGGGTCGGGGAGGGAATATACCATGTCACTAATGCAAAGGATGGGGTCATCTGCCCCACAATATAGCAGAAGGGCCTGGGAACAAGTGTGGTCCTGTCAACCTGTTTCCAGGGTGACGGAACGGTTCATGTCAGACCGAGTTTTCGTGGACTGTGTTTCTGACATGAAACCGGGGCTGAAAGTTTTGGGCCGTTTCAATTATTTTTTATGCTTCAGGTTTTTTTCTGAAAAACGCATTTTTTCCCCTTTTCTAAGAAAATGTACTAACAAGAAATTTTTTGTTTTAAAAAAAAATCAGAAAATATTGGTAGATTTTTTAAAAATATTATTTTTCACATGTGACGAAGATTCAATGAAACAAATGTGTTGAATTATAGAAGTTGTTTCTGATTTGTTAAAAATTCTATACAAGTAGTCTTACAGTTTGTTTTTTCATAGAATCCCATTATAACACTGAGAGCTCAACCCAATCTCAGATCATCTGTAAGGGCAAAAAGATTTGGTTTTTACATAAATCAGATTCGCTGTGGTTTTTTTTAACTTGTCCTGTCCAACAGCTGAGCAGACAGATCACAGCTGAAGGCCTCTATTGTTGGATATAATATACTGTTACAACGGGGGTTGTGGATCTTCTGACACACAGGATGTGTATTTGTATGAACCCTTTTGTCATTTAAGCTAAACTCTATTTAAATTGATTACATTTGTACTCTTTTTTTGTTTTTGTTCAAGTGTTACAAACATACCTGTTGGCTCCAAAAATCTTTACATTCAGTCATGTCAACATGCGCACAACACGACCGCAGTTCACACATGCACACAAACCAACACATGTAAAGCATTTCACTCTGTCACACACACTATTGTGCAAAGGTGAGCTGACACCCGTGCTCAGGTGGGTGTTTATGTTCCGCTGAGATGGATGATGGAATGTAAAAAGAGGGAGAGTGCCCGGCCGTCCCAACACCCCTGCAGAAGCGGTAGCGGTAGCCAGGCCCCCCCAGACACGGCATGGCATAGCAGATAGAGGGAATCTGCCCACCAGGCGAGGCAGCCAGACACCCAGACCAGGGCCAGCAGGACCGCCACAGGGGCCCCCAACGCCACAGAGCAGGGAGGTACAGGAGCACAGAGAGCACAGCCAGGGGGCCCAGCACGGGAGCCCCCCCCCCCACCCCCCCCCCCCCCCCCCCCCCCCCCCCCCCCCCCCCAGCCCAGGCACAAGCCTGGGCCCCCCATGGAAGACCACAATCTCTCCCCAAGGGAGACTGAATCTTCATTCTCTCTAAAATGTTTGTGTCTTGTTTGAACTTTAACTTTGTGAGGGAGATGAAGACGTCAAAGTCGATGCTAACAACCGAACACTAAATGTAGCCGTGTCGACTTTAAAGGTGTGACGATAAATAAAGCAAAATAAAATGACACAGCCGTCAGTCGTAAAACGGGTATTTCTAAATGTAATAATAAACATGAATCCACCGTGTCTGCATCTTTATTATGTGCGAAACACTTAAAAGAAAGTCGCCTCGGCTTCAATAACAACAGTCTCATAATCCATATTTGGAGGAAAACTCCTGGTTTTGTCTGTTATAAGCGGCTTTATGTTTTGTAGTCGGAGGCTTCTTCAGTTTCCTTCCTGACTCTTTTCTCCCCAAAGAAACTTCACAGATACGTTTGATTGTTTGTTTGTTGTTAGCTTTTAAGCATTGAGTTACCAACTTAGAGGTCCGAACAGCTGCCTAAAGTCACGTGACGCGCCAAGAGCGTCCAAAGTTTGGTTGTTTTCCAAAAATAAAACTTCCTTTGGAATCAGAAAATAAACTGAAATAATTGAAGTTAGCGTATGCGTTGTTTTCTGTCTGCAGGCCGGTACCAAGTGGCACACGGACCGGTACTGGTCTGTTTCCTGGGGGTAGGGGACCCATCTAGGTTTAGTGCAGCAACATTTGTCATGACACTGGAACAAATGAAAACAAAGGTTACGTCAAGCTGTCTTTTTATGGAAACATTCATTCAGTATGATATTTAGTATCAGAGGGGTTTGTTCAAATGTCCTAAGCAATAAACTCTTGATAAGATTTATGGGGGAAGTTTTCTAATATTTGCATTATTTTTTTTAAGACAAAAAGAGAAAAATCAAATCAAACTTTATTATATATACCATTTTAATTCATATAGCACAAATGCTAACCGTAGCATGATTAGCTTTTTTCAAAGATACTTTTATCAGTCTGTCGAGGGCTTCAAGAATTTTCAACACCATTTTTTCAGCAGTCTCTGTTTAGTGTGGAATGACTCAGGATGATTAACTCTTATAGGGCACTCAAGGAAATAATTAAAATTCAAAAATTCAACCTGACAGTGTTATTGGAGAACATAACAAGGCTTCATTACATCGTGACATTTTTCAATTTTTTTATTTTCATGTAGAAAATCAATGCCAATGAAGTTACCATATTTGGTCACTTGCCTCTAAGTGGGAAAATAAATTGAATTTATTTTTTAATTTATTTTGGCTACTCATAATCATCATCATCATTGTCCTCTTTGTAACTGTCGCACCTGTCCTGCAGCACCTCGCACTGCAGGCTGCAAGCCTTTCCTTTTGGTGGAGGGCCCATGTCACTGGGGCCTTGAATGTCCTGTTGTGGGTGGGTGGGACGAAGTCAGGGTCTAACACATTATAACCTTCATCCTCATCATCATCATCATCATCACTAATGTCAGGGTGGACTGGCACAGCAGCAGTCTCCCTCCTCTTGCCATAAAAGATTGATAGAAGCAAAAATTAAGCACATGCAATAAAACAACTGTCATAACATCATAAACTGACAAAAATCACTCTTGTTAACTATTCATAAACTAAAAACAGTGTTTAAATTCTCTCTGAATCACTGTATAGTGATATAAAAACATTTGGAAACATTAAAACATAATATACTAAGTTGTATTGGCTTTATTGTAAAGAAAATGCACTAATATGGTTTGTTAGATGCATAGGGCATATGTCCAAAAACAGACATACCAAGTAAAATCTAGTTTTTAGTGAAAAGGGCGTATGATCCAATATGGTGCCTGCATTTTTCATGCCGTATTTTCACTCATTTCAATAAATTATCTGCAAACAACTTATGTGTCAACACTTAACACAACTATTCAACAATAAAATGTATGAGTTTCATCAACTTAGTCATGGTTAGTTTTGACGGGGTTTTGAGTTGTTGTTTCGTCGAAACAACATGGAGTAATAAACCAAAGAGCCAATAATTTCAAGAAATATGACACCTGGATTCATCACTTTCTCCATCGTCTGACGTCACCTTGAATAACAGCAGAGATTTCTGACCTGCAGACAACTTGACCTCAACTTTCACTGAGCTGATATCAGCTGAAGAAGGATATATGGACCTGAATCTAATGTCTGCAGACATAACATGGAAGAGACTAGAAACTGTTTAAAAACCCAGAAGATCAGCTGTTATTCAGCAAGAAGAAAAATACCAACCTTGGACAATCCACAGATTATGGGACCCTTTATATTTTCCCTTACAGCATTACCTTATTAAATTAGAAAAAAAAGAAAAAAAAAATATAAAAACATTTATATGTATATATGGTTAAATGGTTAAATTGATCGATGTTTAATGATATTACTTCACTTGCTCCAAAAATTGATAAATTGATTCATAATCTTTCCTAATGTAACATAATTTTGCATGTTTTTACCTTTTGATAATTGATGAAATTTTGCTATGAAAATTACTGAAACAGTGTTGTGTCTATTTTACTGATATAGTATTATTTTTTAATTATATAAATGACTTTTATAAGTAACATAATTTGCATATATTTTAGATAACTGATCTGCATTTGTCATGTTGATTTCTAAAATAGTTATTTTTACATAATAATTAAGTAATTCATCTTTGTCATGTGCTTTATTGATACTTTATGATTCTTAATTCTGTCTGATAAAAACTAGGAACCAGATATTGATAAATCATGTAATAAAATGGTTATAGTATAACGGGGTGGGATTATATAAGTTCACTTCCTTCCACTCCCTTTCAAGCAATATTTATTAATATGTCTAATTATCCTAAGTTTGATTAGTTATTGTATGAATGTATAACTGATGATTATATTGCCTTTGTGTATTATTTCTACATAATTGTTTGAAATAAACCATTTCAAATCAAAAACATTCCACCATTCATTTAGAAGAACATAAACACTCACCTGAGCACAGGTGTTAGCTCACCTTTACACTAACAGTTTGCGTGATTGAATGAATGAAATATCTCACAGCAGTTGGTTTGAAGGCATAAGTATGCGTGTGTGAACAATATCTGTATTGTGTTCATGTTGACATGTGGACGTTTATGCGGCTAACATTCATTTGAGTGTGTGTGGACAGGCCCCGCCCCTTCTGGATTTGTGTTGCATCTGAGCCTCACTGTAATGATAAACATCCAGCAACTTGTTGCTTTATGCGTCTTCATGGTTTTACCCCCCCATCTCTATGATCATCCTCCTACCCCCCCCCCTCTCTCTCTCTAACATCTCTCTCTCTTCTTCCCTCCTTTCCTTTTCCGTCCGGTCTAACACAAAAGATTTTTGGCCTCAATCCCAGACATTCCTCTGGTTTGTCTGAAGATTCATAACCCCTGTTGTTAAAATAAAATATGTCCAACACAAGAGGCCTTCAGCTCTCATCTGTCTGCCCAACTGTTGGACAGGACAAGTTAAAAAAAAATAAATAAAGAAAGAAAACAAGTTATGTTTTGTTTTTCAACATTGTTAAATTATGTTCATGTAACAACATAACAATGAACTAATAGAGCTTTTGCTAAGGCCCAACCAGAATTCTTCTTCTTCTCCCTACCCCTCCAATTGTAGGGGCATTTGGAGGGGTAGGTGTGTACGAAATAGGGAAACCCTAACAGCGGAGGGATACAGAGCGCAAACAACCAAAAAACCAAAGAATTAGCACTAAAACAAATGCTGAATGTCTTGAATCCAATTTTCTGCTCGTCTCCACAGCTGGCCACAGATGATGTGCTGAAAGGGGAGTTCAAATAAGTCCCTAGTGAGAAATGGGGGGAAGTTTTGGTGTAAAAGTCACCCATGTTTCTCACTAAGAACGGTGTTAGCATGTAAACTTGTGGACCAATCACTATCTTAAACGTCATCAGACCAACGTACAACCAATCACATCATGTGACGTCATCATTATGGACCCTGAATAGTTACTGCAGGCTGAATACTTTTGGTACCTACACCAGCAGCCCAGTGACCCTGAAAGGGAACAAACAGACTAGATGATAAATGAATGAAAGAATGAGTGAATGAATAAATGAATGAATAAATGAATGAATGAATGAATGAATGAATGAATGAATGAATAAATGAATGAATGAATGAGTGAATGAATGAGTGAATGAATGAGTGAATGAATGAATGAATGAATGAATGAATGAATGAATGAATGAATGAATGAATGAATGAATTAGCCATTCTATCTTATCCTGGCATTCTGTGATTCTAATGTTTTTCCAGTCTGGTTCGATTCTTTTGATGCTTTTTTAATTTCAAGCTTTTGAAAAAGGCACGGTAAGAGGAAAAACCACGTGTTTGAGCCATGTCTGAAAACCTTGAGGTTTAGAGTCACAGACTGTACTCCACCTCTGCCCTGCACTCAACCAGAATCCCGAAATGCTGGATTCTCAAACTCCAAACGTGAACAAGCTGTTTGGCGGACGCATCTGGCCATTGATGAGCCAACCAGAACAGGGTTTGCTACACCCAACCCCACCACCTCCATCTGAACTGACATCAACACTCGGTGGGGATGTGGCCAATACAATAAGACAAAAGTGAGACTCTGTGAAAACAGGCTAAAGGCTTAAGAGATGAATAGTTTCTGAAGTACAGCGTGTCAAATGAGCTCCCCCTAAAGTTTTCATAAAAAAAGTCTTTGTTACAAACCTACACAAAGTAAAATCAGATGACGTTAACGTGACGTTCCATCTGCCTGCCTGATCTTCCAGCTCAGCCTGGACCTCGGTTCTGTTCAGCTTCAGAGTGACTGACAGTTGTCTGGAGATTGCACCATTCAGCCCGCTGCTGCACGTCAGCCTTATCAGCATGCGACTGCAGCCGCCGACACCCCCAGGCTCCTATTGTACAACACGATCAAACCAAAGGCTGCTCCAGGGAGGAAATTCACCTCCACCCGCCGCTTTTATGAAAGCTAATGTAAGAGTGCATAATCATGACCACCGCCTCTAATTTAACAGACGCCGCCAGAGAAAAGTCCGTCGACACTCGGCCATTTCTCCTCATCAGCGAGTAATTCTTTTCTACCAAAGTCCCTCACTTCATTCAGAGGTGTAATTGAAAGGATGAAAGGCTTTTTGTGACTTTCTGGAGGTCTTGTGGTCGCTCAGTGTGTGTGTGGCGCTCCGTAATGAACACAGTCATTTGCTTGGATCTGCACTCTCTGTGGATGTGAGAGAAAGCAGTGTTCTGCTGTCTGATGGAAGAAGGTGAGGATAACGGTGGACATCTGTGAGGACAGCACCAGGAATTAGTGCTGGGAGCCATTAGAGCAGAATGAATGCGACCATTGTCTGCAAACAGTGATGTTTAATGGCTTTTCACACCGAGAAGAACACGGCCGGCGGGAACTTCACCAGCTCAGAAAACTTCAAATCAGATTTCTGCAGAAAAGAAACAAAGGAACACTTTTGTACAGCTGGATAAAAATGACAGATGGACACAGAAAATGAGCCGGAGCCCATTCAGCGACCGTTTCATTCAGATGAACACATGCAAGTTCATACCAGGACAGAACTGTTTGCCATCAGCCTCTCCCTTCAGGAGTCTCCACAGTGAATCACTCTGGAACCTCTCCAACCTTTTCCAGGCTTCAATGCAAACAGAATTGACTCAAACCGGCCTGCACAAAGCTGATTGATCCTCCAGGTTTCCTTAACTTTGGGGGTAAAGTTTACCATCACCCAATGATCTGCAGCTGCTTTTAACTTTATTTGTTCACTAGGTTTCCTGTAGCAACCATTAAAATGGGATTTAGATTTTCTCTTAACCCATAACTGTCAAAGTGGAAGATAAAAAAATCAGATGCTAAATTCAGCCTCGTCTAAATTTTAAGGTGTGATGGATAAATGGCAAAGATAAAGAAAAATATCACAAAATGTGTATTTTCTAAATATAATACAGGTAAGTTTATTAGCAGCCTCCCTGTTACATTACACTGTTGGATATTTTGTATTACCATGGTCTGTAGGAACAATCGTCACAATCAATCCAAGCAAGTAAAGACTCCTGGTTTTTATTTTGAAGTGGAAGGCTCTTCTTCAGTTTCCTCTCGGGATCTTTTCTGCCAAAAAAAACTTTGTTTATATGTTGTTGTTTTTTTTGTTAACTTGCGAGGTTTAAGAAAGTAGCCGTTGACTTTTCCACACCGACTTTCGGTCATGAGATAAATACACTGACCAAAAATATAAACGCAACACTTTTGTTATTGCTCCCATTTTTTATGGTATGAACTCAAAGATGTGAAACATTTTCCACATACACAACATGACCAGTTCTCTGAAATATTGTTCACAAATCTGTCTAAATCTGTGATAGTGAGCACTTCTCCTTTGCCAAGACAATCCATCCCACCTCACAGGTGTGCCATATCAAGATGCTGATCAGACAGCATGATTATTGCACAGGTGTGCCTTAGACTGGCCACAAGAAAAGTGTGATCTAATATCACTGACCCATGTTCATCACTGACTGCACATGACGAGGCACACAGGGCTCAGGTTAAACTCAAGATAGAAAAAAATCCTGAAGAGAATGATCCTATACCCTGAGCACACGGGAAAGCTGAGGGATGTAAAGTAAATGATCCCATTCTCCTCTGTGGCCTCATGTAGGTGAATGAAGAGTCGCCCCCACTGTACCCATGCAGAAAGATCTCGTCTCTCATCTCAAGCGCCTCTGGCAGCTGCACAGAGAATGTGATGGCGTACCCTGACGGTTTCTTTTATGGGGAACAGTGGAGAGGGACAAAGGAAGTGCAGAGGTGGAATATAGAGGCTGTCTGAGAGGGGCTTTTACCTAAGTGCAACCTGTGGAAAGGCTGTGTATTATCAGCTAGAAGGAATTACCTCAAGTCATCTGTTATCAGGCTCTGCAGGACACGACTGTGAGTGTTGGTGACCTTGGATGGGCTCAATTTAAACACTGTCTTCAAGCTCAAACACTTTTGTAAATTTAAAGTCCCCCTCTGAGGATTATTTTCCATGGAACCTTTTCCAGTGGTGTTTTAATTATGATTATGAAGATTATTAGCCAAAGTCTCACAACCTAAATGTCTTAAAGACATATTTCATGTTTATCTGAAGCCTCTGTTTCCAAAATCCCCTTTCCATGGGCGTGGCTATTGGTGAACTGAGTAGCTCCGCCCTTAACCCCCCTCCCGTGCCGGACGGCTGCTCTTTCTGCTGTGGCTCTGGGGGGGGTCAGTCATTCCTTTCGGTTAAACATGGTGGATGTTTTCTTTGTTTATTCCAGTCCCATGAGTTCATGTCTGTGTGCACAGGGAGGGAGGTGCCGGTCGGACTGATGTGTGGCAGGACGTTTTCCATGGGTACTGTGAAAATATAGATATGCTGTTTGATGATGTGTGTACGAATGTGTATGAGCATCAACGCATGTAATGTAAATGACACCCTTCCCATGGTTTTGTATTATCACCCGCCCTCGTCCTGTCTGAGCAGCTAAAACTCAAAAAAGTTCACATTTATTCCAAAAGGGGTTTTTTATTAACACACTTAAAGAGTAACAACAAACCTTAAAAAAAGCACAACATGTCCATCACAAGAGGCAGTCAGCGGTTTTCATTTGCTGGACAGGACAGGGAAAAAAAGGCTGGAATTGACCTCAAAATTTAGGCTAAATTGCAGCAGCAAGCAGCTGTGGCTCAGAACAGATTTTCAGCTAAAGCACATGCAGATTGTTGAATTCTCTTGCACACAGAATAAAATGAAATGCCAGAAAGAAAGTGACTTTTCATGGGTAATTTCCAACATCGTCCGGCCAACAACAAAATGCAGCCTTGGTCGCACTTAAAATACGTCCTAACTGCAGATGGAGTTACTGCCATTCCAATCTCATCAAACACTGTTAGTTATTAAAGATGTGCTTCATCCCTCCGGAAACAAAACACTTTCTTTGCAGCCGCCCAGTGAAGCTCCTCTGCTTCCTCAGTTGAACAACACACATGACCTTTTAGGCTTTTGCTGTTAAACTGTTGTCACGCACGCAAAACTTTTAGTATGACTCGGCTCTGGGCTCAAACCCACTTTCTCCCAGTCCCAGGACAGACACTCTACCAGTGTTTTCACCCTTTGATGTTCACACTCGTTCAAAGCTGGGGTTGCTATGGAAGCCCCTGGGAATGTGAACGCTGAGCTGCAGCACAAGAATATCTGCTAATCCATTTTTAATACTGGCTTAAGTATGGACTTTTAATTAGCTGAATTTAGGATGATTGATCACTGGTCATACAGAGCAGCTGAGCAGCAGAGACAATAACTTCATCATACATGCACACTAAAGTTAGAAAGGCTGTAGCCAAGCAGCATGACGGTGACTGGAGTTTTACAGCCTGATCTCACACCAGATTTAAAAACATTTTCACTTTTTTTCTAAACAAGCATCTCTGTAATAAGGCAGTTATCACAGAAGCACTTTGAAAAACATGGCTTTACATTAAGATTAAAAAACGTGTTAAAAAAGAGCTGCTTCAAAAGTACAATAAATAAACGTTGTTGCCTCGTGTCAGGAACGACTTAGAAAATTAGAGATAACAAAAGCTTGCAAGTCTCCCATTTTCTGGTGTTTAAATATACAAAAAAATAATGCACCTCTCTCCCTTCCGGTTTCTCCTCCAAGCTCCTGCAGTATCTTAGCTGTTCCTAGCACTGCGCTCCTCTGGACTGAGAGGTCTGAGGTCTTTCCAGGGATCTGTTGTAGCCACTCCTCCAGGATCTTTGCCCTCTCATTCTCTACCACCTTCGGGGGTGTTTCCCATTTTGACCTTGGGGTTTCCAGTCCATATTCTGCACACATGTTCCTGTATATGATTCCAGCCACTTGATTGTGGCGCTCCATGTATGCTTTACCTGCCAGCATCTTACATCCTGCAGTTATGTGCTGGATTGTTTCAGGCGCCTCTTTGCACAGCCTACACCTTGGGTCTTGTCTGATGTGGTAGATCTACACTTTGGGTCTTGTCTGGTGTGGTAGATCTACACCTTGGGTCTTGTCTGGTGTGGTAGATCTACACCCTGGGTCTTGTCTGGTGTGGTAGATCTACACCTTGGGTCTTGTCTGGTGTGGTAGATCTACACCCTGGGTCTTGTCTGGTGTGGTAGATCTACACCCTGGTTCTTGTCTGGTGTGGTAGATCTACACCCTGGTTCTTGTCTGGTGTGGTAGATCTACACCTTGGGTCTTGTCTGGTCTGGTAGATCTACAGCTTGGGTCTTGTCTGGTCTGGTAGATCTACACCTTGGATCTTGTCTGGTGTGGTAGATCTACACCTTGGGTCTTGTCTGGTGTGGTAGATCTACACCCTGGGTCTTGTCTGGTGTGGTAGATCTACACCTTGGGTCTTGTCTGGTGTGGTAGATCTACACCTTGGGTCTGTCTGGTGTGGTAGATCTACACCTTGGGTCTTGTCTGGTGTGGTAGATCTACACCTTGGGTCTTGTCTGGTGTGGTAGATCTACACCTTGGGTCTTGTCTGGTGTGGTAGATCTACACCTTGGGTCTTGTCTGGTGTGGTAGATCTACCCCTTGGTCTTGTCTGGTGTGGTAGATCTACACCTTGGGTCTTGTCTGGTGTGGTAGATCTACACCTTGGGTCTTGTCTGGTGTGGTAGATCTACACCTTGGGTCTTGTCTGGTGTGGTAGATCTACACCTTGGGTCTTGTCTGGTGTGGTAGATCTACACCTTGGGTCTTGTCTGGTGTGGTAGATCTACACCTTGGGTCTTGTCTGGTGTGGTAGATCTACACCTTGGGTCTTGTCTGGTGTGGTAGATCTACACCTTGGGTCTTGTCTGGTGTGGTAGATCTACACCTTGGGTCTTGTCTGGTGTGGTAGATCTACACCTTGGGTCTTGTCTGGTGTGGTAGATCTACACCTTGGGTCTTGTCTGGTGTGGTAGATCTACACCTTGGGTCTTGTCTGGTGTGGTAGATCTACACCTTGGGTCTTGTCTGGTGTGGTAGATCTACACCTTGGGTCTTGTCTGGTGTGGTAGATCTACACCTTGGGTCTTGTCTGGTGTGGTAGATCTACACCTTGGGTCTTGTCTGGTGTGGTAGATCTACACCTTGGGTCTTGTCTGGTGTGGTAGATCTACACCTTGGGTCTTGTCTGGTGTGGTAGATCTACACCTTGGGTCTTGTCTGGTGTGGTAGATCTACACCTTGGGTCTTGTCTGGTGTGGTAGATCTACACTTGGGTCTTGTCTGGTGTGGTAGATCTACACCTTGGGTCTTGTCTGGTGTGGTAGATCTACACCTTGGGTCTTGTCTGGTGTGGTAGATCTACACCTTGGGTCTGTCTGGTGTGGTAGATCTACACCCTGGGTCTTGTCTGGTGTGGTAGATCTACACCTTGGAGTCTTGTCTGGTGTGGTAGATCTACACCTTGGGTCTTGTCTGGTGTGGTAGATCTACACCTTGGGTCTTGTCTGGTGTGGTAGATCTACAACCTTGGGTCTTGTCTGGTGTGGTAGATCTACAGCCTTGGGTCTTGTCTGGTGTGGTAGATCTACACCTTGGGTCTTGTCTGGTGTGGTAGATCTACACCTTGGGTCTTGTCTGGTGTGGTAGATCTACACCTTGGATCTTGTCTGGTGTGGTAGATCTACACCTTGGGTCTTGTCTGGTGTGGTAGATCTACAGCCTTGGGTCTTGTCTGGTGTGGTAGATCTACACCTTGGATCTTGTCTGGTGTGGTAGATCTACACCTTGGGTCTTGTCTGGTGCTGGTAGATCTACACCCTTGGGTCTTGTCTGGTGTGGTAGATCTACACCTTGGTCTTGTCTGGTGTGGTAGATCTACACCTTGGAGTCTTGTCTGGTGTGGTAGATCTACACCCTTGGTTCTTGTCTGGTGTGGTAGATCTACACCTTGGGTCTTGTCTGGTGTGGTAGATCTACACCTTGGGTCTTGTCTGGTGTGGTAGATCTACACCTTGGGTCTTGTCTGTGTGGTAGATCTACACCTTGGGTCCTTGTCTGGCTTGGTAGATCTACACCTTGGTCTTGTCTGGTCTGGTAGATCTACAGCCTTGGGTCTTGTCTGGTGTGGTAGATCTACCGCTTGGGTCTTGTCTGGTGTGGTAGATCTACACCTTGGTCTTGTCTGGTGTGGTAGATCTACACCTTGGGTCCTTGTCTGGTGTGGTAGATCTCACCCTGGGTCTTGTCTGGTGTGGTAGATCTACCCCTGGTCTTGTCTGGTGGTAGATCTACACCTCTGGGTCTGTTGGTGCTGGTAGATATACACCTTGGGTCTTGTCTGGTGTGGTAGATCTACACCCTTGGGTCTTGTCTGGTGTGTAGATCTACACCTTGGGTCTTGTCTGGTGTGGTAGATCTACACCTTGGGTCTTGTCTGGTGTGGTAGATCTACACCTTGGGTCTTGTCTGGTGTGGTAGATCTACACCTTGGGTCTTGTCTGGTGTGGTAGATCTACACCTTGGGTCTTGTCTGGTGTGGTAGATCTACACCTTGGGTCTTGTCTGGTGTGGTAGATCTACACCTTGGGTCTGTCTGGTGTGGTAGATCTACACCTTGGGTCTTGTCTGGTGTGGTAGATCTACCCCTTGGTCTTGTCTGGTGTGGTAGATCTACACCTTGGGTCTTGTCTGGTGTGGTAGATCTACACCTTGGGTCTTGTCTGGTGTGGTAGATCTACACCTTGGGTCTTGTCTGGTGTGGTAGATCTACACCTTGGGTCTTGTCTGGTGTGGTAGATCTACACCTTGGGTCTTGTTGGTTGGTAGATCTACACCTTGGGTCTTGTCTGGTCTGGTAGATCTACACCTTGGATGTTGTCTGGTGTGGTAGATCTACACCTTGGGTCTTGTCTGGTCTGGTAGATCTACAGCTTGGGTCTTGTCTGGTCTGGTAGATCTACACCTTGGGTCTTGTCTGGTGTGGTAGATCTACAGCTTGGGTCTTGTCTGGTCTGGTAGATCTACACCTTGGGTCTTGTCTGGTCTGGTAGATCTACACCTTGGGTCTTGTCTGGTCTGGTAGATCTGAGCCTCTATGGCTCTGGTGCTCAGGGCTTGTTCCTGAGCTGCCAGGATGAGTGCTTCAGTGCTGTCCTGTAGGCCAGCCCTTTCTAGCCATTGGTAGGACTTCTTGATATTAGGAGTTCTGCAGATATTTTAGTAATGTGAGTCCAAATGTTGATAGTTCTGACTTAAACTGGCTTCATCTCCAACCTTCCCACTTTGGCAGGTTTAACGACTGCTGGTCTGTCAGACTGGCCATAATACAGCGCTGTATGCATTTTGATATTGGCGTAACTATAATCCAGTGTCTGATTAGAGTGTCTAATTAAATTCACAAACCATTTGGGTTTTATTCTATAATAGAGCATATTCTACAAGGCTTAACATATCCAACAATGATGAAGGGACTAGCTATATAGGTATTTTCTTGTCTGTGTATCATGTCATACAGCCACTCCTCTCTTGCTGAGGGGAGTGGGTTGGGTGGACACTACACTGATAATTAGGCACTGCAGTACTCTAATAAAGCATAAACACCAAATAACTTACAACCAGTACACCAGGACTTAAGGATAGCTGTACCTCCACTCTTTTCACTCCTTTGTGTCTTGATAGCGGCAAAAAGGAGTGAAGTCAGCTGTTAGGGCCTCGTCCAGGTCTCCTCCACAAGCTAGGTTTTCCCAAAACAAAGCATGGAGCAGTCCCGTACATACTGCCGTCGATGCACTGGAGCCTGGATTCTATTTGTCACATTACTCAGGGCTGGATGTTTGCCAGCAGTGTAACTGTTAAAGTTTACCTGGCTTTCCTAAAGTCTCTGATCAACTCTCTGTGTCCCTGTTGCCTCCTCTGCCTGCTGCCATTCCACTGATCCAGCTCAGCAGTTTGCTCGGGGAGTGAGACCGAAACAGTTTAGTCAACGTGGATGCTCCATAAACACAGATGTCACAACTCTCAGCTACAGAAAAGCCCAGCAAAGCTTTTTCTGGCCAACTTTTTAGAAAGCACAGAGACACAAAACAAAAAAAAGGAAAGCAAGAATAAAACGCAAAATTAGAAAAAAAATTGCTTCTCTGAGAGCTTGACAGTATTGCAGACACATTAGCACTATTATTGCCGTCAGTTTCATCTGCAACTACAAACCCACAAAAGAAAGGTGAAGAAAGATAAAGCTCTGAGCTCCAAGGGAAGTAACTTATGGGATCCTTCAGGGCTAAGAATTACCCTAAATGAACAATGCAAACTTGCATTAATAGCGATTAGATTGAAAAGGTGATTGAACTTGTCATTTGTCAGGCATGATTGTGCAAGATGAATAGATGGATACATCCATCCATTCAAGAAATACAAGAAAATGCCCCCACGCTCCAGGCAGCCACTGCCCAGGAGGAAGATGCCCAATAGCGGTGGGGGTCCACAAGGAGTGTTGTAAACATGGCCCGACCAGCCTTACCCACAGTTGGAAATTTGGCGAGGCCCAGCGCTCAGGGGCAAGGACCAGAACCCCCACCATAGGGACACGGACACCCCCCGGCTCAGATGTGATGTGATCCCCGGCTCTTGGTCTTGCCAGAGAGCTCAGGGATCCCTCGCCCTGCGTGGAGAGAGGGCTGCCGGGCCCAGGAGGCCAGCACCCAGGGAACACGGCTGCCGTTGCCAAGGGCCCAGTACCCCCCACCAAGGATGGGGTAGGGAACAGATGGTCCAAGGTCCCCCCTTCCTTGTGAAATGCATGTGTGTGCATGTTTGTGAGGGTGTGTGTGTGTGCATGTATGTGTGTTTGTGTTAGAGTGTATATTTTGAGGGGTAAAGGGTGCGTGTACTAAGGGGGTGCAGTTAAAAATGGCTGGTAGACTATCCCCCAGTGGTCAAACAGCCGTCCCCAAGCCCCCCAGCATAGGCCACAGGTCTCCTCAGCCCAGGGATCCCATCCCCTGATGCGTCGACCACCCCAGGCCCCACACCACCCACCCCACAAAGAGTGAGAGGATTCTCACCCTTTCTCTAAGGGAGTGGCCCGCCCCCCTACGGAGGAAGCTCATTCCAGCCGCTTGTATTCAGGACCTCGTTCTTTGGGTGATGACCCAGAGTTAGTCAGCGACTGCCAAAGGTGAACCGTGATATAGTGAGGGTACGGTGTAAATGTAAGCTTGTTGGTGTGTGGTTTTAAACTTTACCACTGTTGTATTCAAATTTCCTACAGCACTACTGTATAGTGTGAAAACCAAGGAAGATATCAGACGTGTTTCAGCCACTGGAAGAAAAGGACACATTTCATAGCATTTCAATGTCTTTTGTTTTACAATTATATAGTTGTTTCTTTTCGAAAACATGAGCAGAAAGCCAAAAGAATACCATGAAGAATCCTGAATGAGCATTGAATCTTCACCTATTTCTATACCTGTTTATGTTATGAAAGAAGAAACAGCAAAAATGAAAGAATAGTGAAGTTGTGAATGCTGTCATTTTAGCACACTGGCTTATTGACTGTCCAATATTCTTGGGTAGAATACACATAAAGCCCAGGCAGTAAAATCTTTTCCTGTTGAAAGGCAGCTGTGCAGTCTTTGGTACTTTCCTCTAAAAAATGCTGCAGTCATTGTTGTAGTAAGAGGCATAGACGACTGAAAAGGTAGAGACAGGGGAGCATTTTCTCTGTGACACGTCAAACTCCATCTAAATTCTTTGGTTCCAGTAAAAGTTTAAAGAGTGTCTTCTTTTGTGGCTTACAAACTCATAAAGTGACGTTTGTACAAAGGTTAACTTTACCTCATTCATGTGCTAAAGGCCAAAAACAAAAAAGCTTTCTCTGGCTCACCCCCCCCCCCCCCTCCATTGTTCAAACAAGACAATGAATTTCCAGCTTTTTACAGGCAGAATGTAACAAAACACACAATTATGCGTTTTCCTCCAATGCTAACACACACACACAATCAGTTTTTCATTTCTGTTCATTTACCGCCTACTGTTTAATCAACACAGCGCTCACACACACACACATGTGAACTTGGTTATGTCCTCTTTGGGGACAGCCGCTTCCTTTCCTCTGTCTTTATGGTCTGAGTTTGTGGTTCAGGTTCAGAAACGACGGTGTCAGCTCAACTCAAACAGTGCTGCAGGGACAAAGGCAGTGTCTTCTCCCCTCAAAACGCCAAGTGATCTTTAAAGCTTTCCGTCAAACTGAAATAAACCAGACTGACTACGGACAGAGATGTTCAGGATCACATGACTCTGGGAAATGCTGCATATTTTTCTCCTGGGATTTTCAGGCTCTACTTTATATGACAGAGGTTTTTTTTTTTTTGAGGAGAAAAGAAATAAATGAACAAATAGAATGGTGGAGAAAGTATTTGTCTTTGATCCACTGTCAAGATTTCTGCTTGTGGGACATAACATAACTGTAAATGTAGTCCTATTTTCTGTTTCTCTGATGTGTCATTTTGTTTCACACATTTATTTTGTCATTATTAGATTTGGACAGACTACAAAAGTGGAAGAAAAGTCTTGTGAGTTTGTTATGACTGTTTTCTATAGGTACATTTTACTCTCAGTTAATGCTGAATGTAGAGTTTTCTTACGAAACAGTTAAGATTTTTGGCATATTTCTCTGTATTTTACAGATAAACTTAGAGTAAATACCTAAAAATGTTTCAGTCAACTACAAACTATTGCATTTTCTGCATTATAAGGGCCACTTAAAAGACTTAATTAAAAAAAAAAAAAAAAAAAAGGACATTGCACCTTTTAATCTGGAGCTTTTTAAATTTGGAGAGGTAAGTTAAAATGTAAATCTGCTTCCTTACATGTTGCAAACAAGGCTGGGAGTTACAGGTAATGTGGAAACTTTGACGTGGCTAATGTAGAGCTGGGCGTTCACACTGTTACGGCATACAAGATCTCTACCTATACACCTATATACCTGTAGTACCGATGGTATAATACCTATACCTATAAAGTAGGCTACTGGAACAAGACATAAATAGATTAGATGTGAGAACAAGGTTCTGTTGGAATGCTACAACTCAAGTAATCCTACTCAGAGAGGACACATCCAGAGAATGTGGAGTGATGGATGCTTCAAAACCCACAATCATTGTTAACAGCCAAACAACTAGTAGCTCAATGTTCTAACATCCACAAATGGCAACTCCTATCACAACTTGAGATTGAAGCGGTACAACACAATTGCAACACCACAGGAGAGCAAGAACAGCAGGTCAGAGAGGAGGCTGTACCACACTCCCACCCTGAGCTTGGGTACACAGCCCCAACAACCACAGAAAGAGGTACACAAAAGACAACAAAGCCAGACGGATAAACACGCTGTTCGCAACTCAACCTGCGAAAGTGTACGCCCAGTGGCAGGGTGAAAACAGCCGAGCAGACCCACCAAGGCTAGAAACTGAACAGTACTGGAAAAGTATATGGGAGAAAGAGACAGCACATAACAGCAATGCCCATTGGCTGGTCTCTCTGAGAGAAGAACATAGCAACCTCCCCGAACAGAATCCAGTAACCATCCCAGTGGCAGACATCCAAGAAAGAGAGTCTCAGGTATGAAGAACTGGACAGCAGCAGGCCCTGACATGATACATTCCTACTGGCTAAAGAAACTCCCCTCACTCCACGAGTGCCTAGCAGCACAAATGAACCAGCTGCTAAGAGATGGGACTCACCCTGAATGGCTAACAGAAGGGCGAACAATCCTGATCCAGAAGGATTCCTCAAATGGTGCAGTCCCATCCAATAACCTGTCTCTCCACAACACGGAAGCTCTTGTCAGGCATCATTGCAACCAAGATAAATAGGCACATGGATCAAGGAGTAACACACAAAAGGGCATTGGTAGAGACTCCAGAGGAGCCAAACACTAACTCCTGGTAGACAGAACAGTCGCCCTATGACTCAATGCCACACACATGGATCACTGAATGCTTGGGGCTGTACAACATCAACATGACTCTAAGAGCCTTCATAGGAAACTCAATGAAGCTGTGGAAAACTACCCTTGAAGCCAATGGCAAGCCACTTGCACAATTGTCCATCAAATCTGGGCTATACCAAGGTGATGCTCTGTCCCCACTGCTGTTCTGCATAGGTCTGAACCCCCTCAGCCAAATAATAAGCAAGACTGGCTATGGATACTGACTCAGAAATGGGGCCAACATCAGTCACCTCCTCTACATGGATGACATCAAGCTATATGCTAAGAACGAGCGTGACATTGACTCCCTGATCCACACCACCAGGATCTACAGTACTGACATTGGGATGTCATTCAGGCTCGAGAAATGCGATGGTGACAAAGAGAGGCAAGGTAGTCCACACAGGAGGTTTCTCACTCCCAGAAGGAACAATAGCAAACATTGAGGACAGTTACAAGTACCTTGGAATTCCGCAGGCAAATGGCAACCTGGAGCAGGCAACAAGGAAAGCTGCAACAGCTAAGTACCTCCAACGAGTAAGGCAAGTCCTGAGAAAGCCAGCTCAATGGCAAAAATAAGACCCGGACAATAAACAGCTACGCACTGCCAGTTATCAGATACCCTGCAGGAATAATAAGATGGCCAAAGGAAGAGGTACAGACCACAGATGTTAAAACATGAAAGCTCCTCACTATGCATGGCATGGAGGGTTCCATCCCAAATCCAGCACCCTGAGACTGTATGCTAGCCGCAAGGAAGGAGGCCGAGGACTAGTGAGCGTAGAAGCCACTATCCAGGATGAAACATCCAAGATGCATGAGTACATCAAGCTCAAGGCCCCAACTGACAGTGTGCTCAGTGAATGTCTCAGGCAATGGAGAGCAGAGTAAGATACTGGAAGGGACAGCATACATGGAGCGACAAAATCAAGTGGCTGGAATAATATACAGGAACATGTCTGCAGAATATGGACTGGAAACCCTGAGGTCAAAATGGGAAACACCTCCAAAGGTCGTAGAGAATTAGATGGCAAAGAACCTGATGGAAACATCAGGAAGAAGGAACATGAGAAACTGGACAAATACCAGGGACTGGAAACTGGAGAAAGCCTGGAAAGTGAAGGTGACAGTGGTGCCTGTGGTAATTGGAGCACTCGGGGCAGTAACCCCCAAGCTAGAGGAGTGGCTACAACAGATACCTGGAAAGACCTCAGACCTCTCAGTCCAGAAAAGCGCAGTGCTAGGAACAGCTAAAATACTGCAGGCCCCTCAAGCTCCCAGGCCTGGCTTGGAGGAGAAACCACCCGCAGAGGGTGAGAGGGGCGTTGTTTATATATATATAAAGTATATGTTTATGTATGTGTTTGAAATACAATGCAATTCAATGAGAAATTCTCATTTTAAATGCTTAAATATACAGACTTATTACGAAAAGCAGATTTTTCAGTGAGGCAATTATTTTAAATTAAGTGGACAATTCAGAACATTTCTGATTCCAACAAGATAAAAAAGGTTCTCTGTCTTTTTGCCTTCAACAGTTTTTGTTGTTGTTGGACTTGTCATATCCAATAATGGAGACAACTGAAGAGAGCTGAGAGGCTGAAAGCCTGTAGTGTTGGTTTTACTATTACAATATAGGGTTATATATCTTCAGAGAGCCAGGGTATATATTTGTAAAATCCCCATTTTGCTTTGGTTTTTTAAATAGTTTTTATTTATTAATTTATTACAATCTATGTTTTAAATATATATTTTATTTTATTTTTACAGAGGGAAGAGAGAGAGGAAGACAGTGTGTGTCTTTGTGTCTTGTGGATACAAGTGCCGAGTTGCTAATTTGAGTAGGTTATGATTTTAAGCTTCGTAACATTTATACTAGATCTGCTGGAAAGTCAAATTATTACATCCAAGAGTGATGTTCTGACAGTAAGATAAGCAGAACATATCAGTCCATCAATACACTTTGGGTTAGGAGGAGGGATAAAGCAGACAGGGAGCAGTGAGACAGTGTGCACGTGGGGGTGGAGTTACATGCACGCTGCTGAAGCGTACCTCATGTTTATTTGGGGGACTACATCCTCCCTAGCCCGACCGGCCAGACCAGGAGAATGGGAGCAGGACACGCCTGGACGAGGAGCACCCCCGGCGAGGTGCAGAGGAGTACCCCCTACGGGGGGCCCTCTGGCACCGGGGTGCATGGGCGACCCCAGTGTCAGGGCCCCCAGGCCACAGGACAGGTGCCCTCCGCCGTACCAGGCAGCACCCACTGGAGCCACCGGCCGCTGGACACCAAATCGCGGGCCAAGGATGGAGCCAGGGCCCAGAAGACCCAGGAGCCGCCCACCGCCCAGCCAGAACATCATCAGCACAGATCATGACACAACCACAGCTCCACCCCTACCTCCCCCCACACTACACTGCCCTCCACAGCCCCCTCATCCAACACGTTCCTCAACCCCTCTTCCTGTATCCGCCACCGACATGGTGGTCTAATGACCCTACCCGGATTTATCACATCACCTTGATTGAAGGGCTCTGAGTCTCTTATCTCCCAAATGAAGAACGATTAAAAAAAAGAGATTTGCAATAAAAGTTGCAAAAGTAAAAAAATAATGAAGAATTTAAAAACAGAAAAAATACAATCTTTGCTGATCAGAGTTAGTTTAGCCTTGCTAACAAAAAAAGACTACTAAAGCAGCTAAAGTGATCCTCCAGCAGCTAAAGTGAAGCCTGCCCTGCAGAGCACACAGCATGTCTGACGCAGCGCCTCTTCTTTGACAGCAAACTCCTCTCTTATCTCTCTGAAAGGAAACAGAGCTCACGAGGACGCAGATGGCTCGGCGCTGTCACAAACACGACCCTGTCAGCACGACGGCCACATTTGTGGAAACATGCAAGAGGAAAAGAGCAAAGACAGGCTCTCCATCTCACTGAGAGTAATTACTGCACCAACTTAAAGCTGCTGGCCTGCTGCACATGGAAGTGCTCTTCCTTTCAGGAACCCAAACTTCAAGACCTGCAAAAACATGACGGGGACGATGGAGCCGGCCTCCAGCAGCAGCTTTGCTAATATCACTGTCGCTATTCACTTCTGATTCAACAAGCACTTTCACATGTAACCCTGGAGCATCAAGTCTGAGTCAAAATAATTTTAAAGTTGATTTTAAAGTACAGATTTTGACACGTGTCCAAAAATGACAACTTAAATACAAAAAACTTTCAAACTACCATGAAAATGAACCCTTACTAAAAAACAGGAGATTTCTTTCAAGCTGAAAATCGACAGATTCATCAGACAAACAGTGACTGCTTGAATTTAAAAAAATCTCCTCATGACTCAAACCTCCAGCCTCAAAAACATTTGGTTTTTGACCACAGTCATTGATTTGCAAAAGAGCTGCTGTGAAGCCCCGCCCACTTCCTTTCAGAAGTTGGATGGAGGATGGAGGAGTTTACCCACCGATGTTTCTGCTGGAATTCTGCATCATTTAGGAATGAGCATCCAGAAACGGATGACGTGTCTTCTGAGTGCTGAAATCTGTTCCACAGAGATTCCTTCAGCTCTTTTTGAAAGATTTGGATGATGTATTCTGGAGAGATTTTCCAAGACAATTCACTGTTGAGGGATAAAGTTTTTTAGTGATCCACAATAACTCTGTTCCACAGCAGACCTGGACTGAAGGACCAGACTGTTTCAGCCAAAATTTGACCCCCACCACATCAACAAAAACTCACAAAACTTTACCCACCCCTAGTACCTGGTGAAAAGGAAGTTTGGGTATAGCGAACGACCCCCTCCCCCCCAAATAAATAAATAGATAATGATGTCACAGCAGGAGACATCATCATTAAAACGATTGAGGTTAAAATCTTTCTTCTTCCGGTTCTCGGAGAAGACGCCACGGAGGCGGAAGCAGCTGCAATTCGCAACTCTGTTTACCACATAAAAGCGTAAATATTGAGAAAAGCAATTCCTAAGCATGCCCCCCCACCCCCCCCCCCCGTAAAAAAAAAACAGTGTCGGAGAAATATGAGGATGTCGAGAAGTTGCTCGATTTCGTGCTGGAGCAGATCAGAGTCACAAAGACCAATTCTGGACGCGCTCGGAGAGGGGAAGCAGGTCCGACTGCTACAAGAGCAGACAGGAAACACGTAGTCAGAAAAGGAATGGACGACCAGGCACAGAACTCCAGAATGAATGACGTTATTATCACCTGATTGAAAATCAAACCCTGGTCATACGTGCATGCAGTGACCGCCGGGAACGACGAGCAGGAGACGAGCTCTGCGGAGGAACAGGTGGAGGAGTTCCCAAAGTCCAAAGGAATTTCTCTGGATGCAAACAATGTGGAGATCTGCAGACCGCTTCCAAGAAGGAGAGAGAGCGACAAACCGTAGATATTTAATGTACTGCTCCCTAATACTACCATATTTTACCCACTGTATAGAAATTTGGGGGAATAATTCTAAGGGTTCTCTACATCATCTCTTTACTTCAAACAACTAGCCATCAGAATTGTACATAAAGCCAGGAAAAACAATGTATTTGATCAATCCAGACTTTTAAAGCTGTATGACCTTGTGGATTTTTGACTTACAACTTCTATACAGAGCCAGTGGGAAATCGTTACCATTCAATATCCAAAAACAGTTCTTAGAAAAGGAAGGAGGAACTTCAAGATCAAATTGACAAGAACCACAAAGAAAAGTTTCTGTGTGTCGGTGTGTGGCACTAAACTTTGGAACGGGTTCAGTAATGAGCTCAAAAAATGTTAGAATATCCAAATATTCAAGAAAGTGTAGAAAGAAACTCTGATTTCAGGATATGAAGATAAGAATTAAGGATCAACAGGTGATTGAATGATTCCAAATAATCATCAAAGATCTTTTAATTAAAATCAATGAGTTTTACATTGTACAGTGCAAAAAAGATTACTGAAAAGTTTGAATTACAATCAATAACTATTGAATTTCTTTACTTGATCTTTAATGTGTAGCAAGGATATCTGGATCTAATGAAGTAGTAATCTGATTATAATCAATGAGTATTTCTGTTACCGTTACTGTTGACTGAAATCATGAATGAATGTTTTCTGAAGATAATCAGTCATTACTAGACACTGGATTTGGTTACTTGAAAAGAATCTATTGGATCAGAACCGGATTACAAAAACTGTAAAACTATCAAATGATTGAACTCAATAAGGGGGGGGATTATATAAACTCACTTCTTCCTGGTCCTTTTCAAGCAATAAATCAAACTTTACTCTACTTCAGTTAATGATCACTGTATTTAATTAATCAAATGTGAATAAAGTGTCACTCTTCTTTGTTTTTTTATCGATGCATTTCATCATTTCTGTAGTTTGGTAAATCTATGTAAACTCTGTTGCTTTGAATTCTTGAAATCAATCAGCCAATCAAAATCATTTTTGGGGCACAAAAACATAACATTTCAAATTCCACCAACGAAATCAAAACACACAGGTCGGGATATATCCAAAGGAAGTTTTGAAATTATAATGGGATGGCCACAGGACCTAAGCCTTGGTGGCCTTTTTGTGACAAAGTGTGAAATTTAGCAATTTTAATATTATCCCACAATATGGGAAAAGAAAACTACTGTTAAAGCAACTTTCACAAAATATCACACACACAACACCAGGTTAAGTCCACAACCACAACCCAAGTTTTGTTAACCTTTGACCTCAGGAGAGACCACTATCTTAAAAACAAAAAAAATATTCACCTTCAGGACATTCATCCATCCATCCATCCATCCATCCATCTTCCTCTGCTTATCTGGGACCGGGTCGCGGGGGCAGCAGGCTGAGCAGAGATGCCCAGACTTCCCTCACCCCAGCCACTTCCTCCAGCTCCTCTGGGGGGACCCGAAGACGTTCCCAGAACAGCCGAGAGATGTGGTCTCTCCAGCGTGTCCTGGGTCTTCCCCGGGGCCTCCGCCCAGTGGGACATGCCCGGAACACCTTTCCAGGGAGGCGTCCAGGAGGCATCCGGACTAGACGGCCGAGCCACCTCAACTGGCTCCTTTTGATGTGGAGGAGAAGAATTTTGACCCATCCCCTCCCGACTCATGAGCATCACTGAGAAGCTAAAAATGCTTTTAAAGTTTATAGATTTTAAATGGCGCTAGCACGGCGAGCTCACAAAAGTAGCATTCCCCAGTTGCTTGCATATTTTTTACAGGAATATTGGGAAAAAATTTTTACCTGAATTTGTGGCCCAAAGCTGAACAAAACAACATAACATATGATATGAACATATGAAGAATGTGGGCATTCTTTACCTAGGAAACCAAAAAATTCACTTTTGCTTATTAGAAAGACATGTTTGTCATCCCCAGGAAACCAAAAAATAAAACTAAAAAGGTTGCTATGGAGGTAAAATCAATTCAAGAGAACATTTCCATGACGTTGTCATGTTCAGGGTGGCAGGGGCAGAGTGAGGGGCAGAGTGAGGGGCATGTAGCAGCCACTCAGCCAAGGTCAAAGGGGACAACAAGGCCAAGTAGTGCCTGCAGGCTTTACAACGCCGTTCGCAGCTTTAATTGTACTTCTATTTGTGCTACTTGTACTGTAAACCTGATGGGAGTTTCCCTAAGTAGTTGCTCATAGTTCTTCAAGATGAATCTCCATCCATCCATCCATCCATCCATCCATCCATCCATCTACTTCCGTTCCTCCATCCATCCATCCATCCATCTACTTCCCTTCATCCATCCATCATTCATCCATCCATCCATCCATCCATCCATCCATCCATCCATCCATTCATCCATCCATCCATCTATCCATCCATCCATCCATCCATCCATCCATAAATCCATCCATCCATCCATCCATCCATCTACTTCCGTTCATCCATCCATCCATCCGTTCATCCATCTATTCATCCATCCATCCACTTCCGTTCATCCATCCATCATTTATCCATGCATCCATCCATCCATCTATCCATCCGTCCATCTATTTCTGTTCATCCATCCATCATTCATCCATCCATCCATCCATCCATCCATCCATCCATCATTCATCCATCCATCCATTCATCTTGCTCCGCTTATCCGGGACCGGGTTGCGGGGGCAGCAGTCTAAGCAGAGATAGGTGAATCAAGGTGAATCTTTTCTAGAATTTTTTTTTTTTTCTGAGCCTCAGATCCTCAGAAAAATGTCGGATTTTAAAAGACTAATGTAGATATGAAAACTGTCCGTTTTCAATGTATATCTTTATAATCGGTTGTGATTTCTTTGGTCACTACAGGTGGGCTGTCTGGGGGGTAAGCTTGCACTGACCTACAGGCGGCTTCAGGGAACATCAAGGTGGTCGACCGCCCGGGGAACCAGTACAGAGAAAATGTTCATACACACTTTTATGTACAGGCATGCTACAGGCGACATGTCACAGCTAACGCTTACACAACACGAAAGAGTGACGTAGGTGAGACACAGGCGTGTCGTACAAATTTTTCCCCACTTATCACATAAACAGCAATAGGGGTGTAACGATACACATGGTTGAACTGAACCGATTCAGTATGGCAGTTTCGGTTCGGTTCACTTCTGTACCGTTTCGGTACGTTTTTCCTTTTTTCCCGCATGTACATTGTGACGGCCCAGCTGCTTTGTCACTCGTAGCAGGGAAACGAGAGCCGAGCTGCTAATTGACTAGCTGCTAATAAACTAGCTGCGTTGACTGTCCCTGCCCCACCCTCCACTCCCCCTTAAACAGTCTCAGAGAGAGAGTAGACCGAGAAATGGATGCCCCATCTCATTTCCAACATTAAAGATGTTTCTTGTGAAGAACATGAACCTCACTTCTCTTCATAGCTCTCTCAGTGATGGTTAAGGATTCAACACACAAAATTTCACAATTTTCCCATGAGTCTTAGTGGCTATAGGCGGGGCTAACCCCCAGGTCTGCACTGTATTAACTTAGCGCAGAGGTGGAAGTACTGTCAGCCGTGAGTTTCCTCTGAGACGCTATTAGGTGACGGACAGTTAGCATGTCAACATTTGGCTAATGCAGACGGCAGGCCAGAGATGATGACCCCCCCATCTCCTTACACTCTCCTGTGTGGGGGGAACACGTTGGCTTTGTTGTCAGCATCCATGAAGGAAAAGACAGTTGAATAAGTGGAATGCTGTGTGTTGACATTGTTACACAAAAATAGCGTATGCCACAGTAACACATCTAATCTGTTAATGAACTAAAACGGCATCACCGACTGAAACAATCGGGTCTACAAGAAAAAAAACGTTAAAATGTTTTTTTAAGCCAGTGTTAAGTATCCAAAGTTTTTGGTTTATGACAGCTAATAGTTTTTCTTATTTTACTAAGCTACTTTTACTAATCACCTACATACTGTAGGTCAATTTTATGTATTGTTATATAAAACCAATAAATGCATTTTGTAAGTCATTTTTTTCTGCCTTTTTTGTACTGAATAAATACTGAAAATAGATGGATGGATAAAAACTTTATTAATCTCCCAAGGGAGAAATTCAGGTGTCCGGCAGAAAAACACACACAAACACACACAATAAATAACAATGAAATAATAGTTCATAAAATAGCAGTTCATATCAGTCAGATTTGTTAAACAGCAGTACCGAACCGAAATGTACCGAACAGAGCCCTAAGAAATTCTGAACCGAACCGAATTGAGATTTTCGCGTATCGTTACACCCCTACACAGCAACGGTTTGTGCCATCTTCATGACATTCATGGGCTGGCCGTTCAAACCTCAATGAAACTCCAAGACACCGGTGCTCTCTTTAAGATGCAGCCACTCACCTCTCCTCTCCAAAATCCCATATGTGACTAAGGCCGTAACCTCTATTTGTTTTGTTTTGTTTTCTATTCAAACATACCCCAACTCCTCTGGAGATTAGGTTGCATACATGACATATAAATATTTGATTTTCATAAACATTTCTACTTACAAGATAATGTTCAGATTTGCCAGCTTTGTCATCCACATAAACTATTTGACAAACTCCTGAGTAAACACAGGTTCCATGAGAGCCAGCAGAAATGACTCACGGCCCTCTGCATGCTGATTGCTTTTGTTTTAACATCAAGCTTTCCTCCTCCTTCTGCAGTCCAGTTTAGTTTTGAAAATGAAATAAAAGGAAAAACCTTTTCAAAACTTTCCCCTATTTTATGTTCAATGACAGCAACAAAACATTTCCATTATACGTCTGAAAGTTGAAGCCAATTTTGCTTCTTTTCACAAACAGCCAGCGTCGACTAAAATGATCCACCTCAATAATTCACGATGCCTCCAATTCCAGTTCATGCTGCCTGTGCCTCTATTTCCACTGGGAAGTGATGATAAGTGACACAATGCTGGGATGGATGACAACGGTGTAATCATGCCCCAAAAGGAGGATCCTTGCTCATGTTTGCTTGTAGTCAGATGCCTTTAAGTCCAGCAGAGTCAGAAGCAGAAACACTGGCATCCATAAAAAAGGGCTGTAGAAAAGGAAACTTCTGCACATGTGAAAGTGTTATTTAGGCTGTTTGGTGTTTTATAAGGTTACCAGGGAGCTGGCCTACGACGAAGTTTTAGGGCCACTAAAATAAAAAAGTAAAATTACGAGATGTAAAGTCGAAGATGTACTAGATTAAAGTGGAAGTGAGCGTACAGAGCAAAAGTGAACGCCACACAGCAATGTTGTAATGTAGTAGAACAGGTGAGCTGAATGTTTATTGATAACGTTACAAATGTTTGGAAGCTCCTTCATTTGATTTATGATTTATCAATGTTTTATTCATTGATGGGTGGTTTGCTGGATCTCTGCAGCTGTTGATGAAGACGTCGGTGTTCCTGCAGATGTCCACTTCAATCCTGTCTTCCTCCACTAAAGACAAGATCTCTACGTCTGTGTGATGCTTCCGTCTGAGGAGGAGCACTTTCTGGCATTTTCAGCATTCTTCTGCTAAAATAACAGACCATTTTCATTTGTCTTTGTTGTTTCATGTTGAAACGGGATGTTTCATCTGGAGGGGGGGGGGGGGGGGGTATGGAACTGTTTACACATTGGTGTTGTGTTCATGACAGGTTCATTACGTCATGAGACAAATGGACTTCTTGGTGTGTGAATGAAAAGGAGAATAAAGTATTGGTCCTCTACACCCAGACGTGTCTCTGAGCTCCTTATTTTACAGATGACACTCCGCTTTACCGACACCGAACCCCAGAAAGACGGCTACACTGATAAGAATCTGATTCTATTTCTTTGTTTCTGAAACCTATGTAGAAATAAAGCTTCACAAAATGCTCCGCATCTTTCATCTTCAAGCACGGCTCTGATAAACGGACAATGTTGGAGTTTTTCCTTGTTAATCTATGACTTTTTTTTCTCGTAAATTACAAAAAAAATGTTTGTAAACTGGCCCTAAAGCTCTGTCGTACTGGCCTCTTTCATTAGGAGAAAAATAGTTCTGAGGTTCTGTGGGATCCTTCAGTCATGGCCCAGTTCTGTGCAAAGCTGACACTGGAGCCTGTCGGTGCTCTGAATATTCATGAAGAACTAAAAGCAGCAGCAGGGAGAGGCAGTTGTGGAGTCAAAAACCAGGTCTGAGCAGATGTGCCACTGTGTTGGTGCTCAGCACCATGAGCTCAGGCACAGCAGCTTTACTGTACGGACAACAGCAGTGATGCATCCAGCCTTCACATCGGGTTCTGAACCGATCCAGGCTATGGAACGGTGGGTTTCCTGGTTCTGTCCAGCACTCACTTTGTGCACAACAATCTGGCCCAGAGCAAAAATGCCACAGTTTGCTTTAATGTCATTTCGTTTATTGATCACATCATCAAATCCACCAGAACCGGGCTCCAGTCCAGCTTTACAAGCCGGGTTTGCCTCTGAGTGCATGAAGGAGCGATCACAGTAGCAAACAAACTACACGTTAGCATCAACAACCTACAGCTTGACGTGTTTGTGAGGAAACTAGCCAAACTTTCTCCTTTATGGTTTTCTTAAAGAAAGTAGTTTAATGGCTTCAACACATTATTTGGGTTAGAAATTATTATTACAAATTATTTGTGTTAGCAGCCAAAACAACTGATCGCGTCTGGCAATTTTGGATAGGTAGTAAACTGAAGTAAACGTCGCTGTTTGTCCTTCACTGTACAGAAATCCAAATACTTTTTTGTCTTCCATGTACACAAGGAGGGTTATTCTGGATCACTGCAAAAAAAATGAACGGATACAATGCAAAGAAATACATAATTATAAAACAAGTTCAAATGTTGCATTCAAGGAATCAAAAAGATGCTGAAACAACACTGACAAAAAAAACTGGAATTGTGAATCCTTGACTGTATGCATGGCTGTTTTTATGGTTTTTATCCTCAGAATGCCATAATTAATCCTGGAAGAACAGATGTGGCCACAGCTGTGGTGCCAGTTGGTCAGTTTGGTTTAACAGACTCACATCAGACTAAAATCTGAACAAACATCAAACTTTTGTTTGTGTTTGGAAGTTGACGTCAAAAGATGATAACTGGATGGGATTTTTAAGATGAGAAGAGGTCAGACGGATCAATGGAGCATCCAGCAACTGTATGACAGACTTAACAAAGGATAAATGCTAAACATTTTTATATCATGGGTTAAGGAGCCAGGTTTAAACTGAAACTAAACTAAACCTGAACATAGAGGCCCTGGGTCCTTGTTCACACAGCGAAACAGTGTGTACACATCAAGTAGTTAAGGTAGTATGACGTATAAATGTACTACCTTTGACCAGTGGCTGGTTCAGCTAAACATTAAAAGATCCGCTTTTATCATGAAAACAGCAAAATGAAGGAGAAGTGGCATCTTTAAAAAATGCTCAGATGGTTCAAAGACATCGTAGTTCACATCAACGCACGTTTAAAAAACTACAAAAACTGTGTTTATATTTATATTTCTAATTATGTTTTCCCACTTATAGGATCAGACTCAATAGAAAGCAGGCAGAGTTAATGACCTGGACTAAGATCTCCACAGGTAGCCTGGAAAGGTCACCAAGAGGCAAAGCGGCGCGTGACCTTTTAGGCTGATCCAGCTGCACGGCTGCAACCAAAGCAAGGCGGTTCAGAAGGAACGTCAGCAGTCGTGATGGAAGAGCACTGCAGTGCAGTTTTTCACACTCTTGGTCAACACGACCTGTCTTATCATTCATGTAAAAGTGCATTTCATGTGATTCCGAACTGTTACGGCAGTTTCTTAAATTGTCTTTAGTTTGAAGAAAAACCTAGTCGATCCATACAGCAAAATGTTAGACTTTATTAACTCTTTGGTCAGATTTACACTTTCTCATTTGACAGAATCCGATTAAACCAAATGGGACAAACCATACGGATGAACCTGAAGGACATAGGGGGTCCTGAAGTGCAAACTACACTAACAAATCACTCAACGCAATAACATTTTACCGATCACAATTCAAAACACCTCAGTCGTCGTTTAGAACAAAGTTTCTGCAGAGGTTCGTTAGAAATTCACCCCTGAGTTGAGGACTGACGGATCCCACAGAGTTGTGTTGGTGCGGAGTAAGCCCACCCACATTTCCCATCAACTACCAGCTTACATACTCTTCCAATATCTTTCAGTAGTGATCAATATCAGAGCTATCCAGCTGTACAGTTGAGACCCAGATTCCAGCTCAGACCATGAAAACAAAAGACATTCATGGATCCTAGTAACCCCAGCGAACACTTCCTGGATGCCCCACACCTGACTCTCTTTCACTCACTCAATCACAGCGTACTTACGCTCTGCACATAGCCTCACTCAGAGCAGAGTCTTGTTTGTGCCACTCTGTCTTCTTTACCGAGCGTTATGTCCAGGCCTGATTTTCTGCTTTCCTGACCCTGTTCTCTCTTTGACTCAGTTTGCCTCACGCCTGGACCCTGACTTCTCCTTTGATGCCCCCATGCTGGTTATTGACCCTTGCCTGCCTGACCCTGATTTGGCTTTGAGGACATTTAGCTGAGCTAATAAACCCGCTGCATTTGGGTCCAGCCTGTTCTTGTGGCAGTCACGAAAATATGTTCTTTTTTAAACAGCATTTTTTTGTCTGCTCCTGATTCACAACAATTTCAATAAAAAAAATGTAAGCTTAATATATTTTATATATGTCCTCCATCATCAGAAAAATGGCACAGGAACATGTTAGAAACACAGTTTTCAACTATTTAAACCATTCATTATTTTCCATCCATTCCATGATTTACCCTTTTTTTTAAACACTGAACATTTTGAATTTATCCCAATATTTTCTGGTTCTCTATGCAGGGGTCACCAACCCTGTTCCTCGTCAGCTACCGCCCTGCTTGTTTTTCAGCTAACCCTGCTTCAGTAATTGCTGCTCCCCAGGATCAGGTGTAATCAGTCAATCAGAATCGCGGCTGATTCAATCCAGTTAATCAGCATCTATTGCTGATTGGTTTTTTTTTTTTTTGTGCCAATTGTTTCCCTTTAAGTTTCATTTTCATTCAGCAATATAGCATTCAACCCTGCATTTTTTTCTGGAAAAGCAGGGTTGAAAGCGTTCATCCCATTGTTTTCCTGTTTCTCTTCTTTTATTCTAGTATCTTCCACCATTTTTTGGCATTTAACACCATCTACGATTTCTATTGTAGAAGGATTTTAACCATTCAACTATTCAAATGTTCAGCTCTTTCAGGTTTTTCCAGCTGTGACTTTTGGTCCTTTAAATCCTTAAACTTTTCAAAATATTCCAGCATTTCCAGGATTTTTTGCCTCCATTGAAATAAATGGGGAATCCTTGGTGCTGAAGCTCGCTGGTTCAATACCCGGCTCTGGTATTTTTCACAAAAATATGTTCTTTGTTAATGTGTTGTTTTCACTTGATTTATGGTCAACTTTGATCATTTTTTTATGTCTTTAATATTTTTATGCCAATTATTACCCTTTACGTTTCATTTTCATTCTGCAATACAGCATCAACCCTGCATTTTCTTCTGAAAAAGCAGCTCCTTCTAGTTTCCATTGATCTTCATTCATGAAGTTGATGGAAATGACTAGAATGTATTCATTCATAATCCATGTCAGGGTTACGTTCAGCTCAAGAAAAATACCAGAAAAATCCAACAATTTTTACCAGAACCAGCCAGCCTTCAAAAGGAAAACACAACGGATGGGTGTTAAGCGTGAGATAACTTACAAGCATATTCCACGTATATGATTAATAAAGTAAAAAAAATGATATATTTTGTTCTTGTGTTTGTATGTGGGCAAGCTTTGAGTGCTTGAGGGCAGAACTGGAAAAAAAAAAGGGGGGGGGGGGGGGCGTCCAGTGTTTCAAACTAGCCAGGACCGCCTCTGGCTGGAGGTAGCAGAGATGATGATGTTGAGGTTCTCTTTGGGACCAAGATGGATCAGGAATGAATCCATCAGAGGAACAGACCATGGTAGATGTTCTGGAGGTAAATGCAGGGAAGCAGATGGAGACGGTTTGGACACGTTGAGACAGGGATCAGTGATGATGGTGGTAAAAGGATGTGGAGCTTGGAGCTACCAGGAAATAGAGGAAGACCAAAGAGGAGGTTCATGGATGAAGGGGGACATGAGGGTGGATGGTGTGCTCCATCTGAAAGACAGAGAGGTGTGATTGCTTTTTATCATGTAATGGGAGGATCCATCCCACGTGACCCCTCTTCAGCCCTGAGAAGTGGTCAGCAGTGACTTCTCCCTAACCTTCATGTGACTGACATTGAAGTAGAACGGTTGGTCCATCATGTGATCTTTGCGATCCAGTTCAGTCTGAGAGTGGAGCTGCCTTGGTGGAAAACTGAGGTAAGAAGTGATGGACTGACAGAAATCAGCCATGTCCAGGAAGGGCTAAGCTGGAGGCTGTGGTGAAGCAGACGCTGCCAGAATCACCGACTTACACCACAGATTTCTTGAAGTCTAAACTCCAAAAGAAAACCTCGGTTCCAGACTGTGTTTAGAAGGGAGCAGCAGATGTTCTGTTTGTCTTCTCACAGACATGTGCTCTTTAATTACAACATCAGCACAACATCTGTTCTTCTTTCTGTGAATAACACATTAATTGGACAGTTAATTCTAATTTATGTGCATGAAGAAGATTTACAGAGCACGAGAAAAAGGATATCAAACTAAACGTAAAACCTTTGGTAGATAAAATAAATGAAGTTACAAAGGCATTCACTAAATGAAACAACCAGCCGAAAGTAGAACATTCAGTTAGGGTTTTATTAACAGCTACTTACTGTAACCTTTTTTTAATCTAGTTCCTTTTGAATAGAAGAAATACACATGTTGTTAGAGGCTGCTGATGCCTTATTATCTTGGAACATTTAAGGATGGAACTCTGGAAACTGTGGTTGATTCCTGCCCAGCGCCTGGATGTCACAGTTCATATGTTGGAAAAAGGAGTGAAAACTGCACCACAGTTTCACCGGAAACCTACTGCCTCTGCTGGTAGTAGCAGGAGAAGACAGGGGCAACTTTTTGCAAAAGCTGCACAGCCGAACATGCCGGTCAGCAGTGAACAGTTTCTCAGCAGAAATGGATCTGGTGATCAGCTGATTTGGTTTCTATTATGATCACCTCATTTTTTTAAAGAGTTACAGTATGACTGAAAGTTGACTGACTAAATGAACTAGGTACATAAACCAAATCCCATGAATTAGATCACACCAGTGCACACTCTCTGTGTGCTGCCAGTTTATCGCCCATGCCAGGAATCCACCTTCACAACAATAAACAACTCTGAACCCAGAGAAAGTCATGCAAAGACGTCAGCCACATTAGATCTGAACCCTTCAGCGTGAGGCTAGAAGGGCCAAACCATCATCATTGTGCAGCCAAACACACAAGAAATGTGCTAATCCCCACTATGAAAGTCGCTTCCTCCTGTAGGATCTCTGTTCGCTTAATGTTATGCAGTCTCAGCAGAAAAGTTCAACCAGTTAGACTCTTCTACAAACTGAATGTGTCACCTGTGAATCTGGAAGGTAAAGATACTGAAGCTGTGCGAGCCCAGATGAGAAGGAAGAACCAGAAGCAGCTCTGAGAAGAGCCAGCCTTGTTTTCCCTTTCAAGCGATCTCTGCATCAACCTCCCTCTGGCCGTTGTTCGGCAACAAGTTGCATCTCTTCACATATTTGCTGATTGCCTATACTGTTTTCACCACCTGCCCACTGCTTGAAGAGACACGTGGGCTAAAATGATGTAATGAAAAACCCCAGTAATATCCTTCAGCCTCCCACAGCACTGTCAAACATTCATCTGGCATCCAGCTCTGTCTGCGGCTCCTTCAATTCCAATAACAAAGTAGAATCAATACAAGATTATGAAAGGGAGGGAGGGGCCATAAAAACATAATGGAGCTGTTGACATTCATTCTAGAACCCCTTCAGAAAACAGCCTTTGACTAATATCATAAACATTTATCAACTCATACGGTGTTCAGTAAAGGGTTTTCAGAAAATTCACACAATCATATGAAGTGGAGCTTGTTATAACAAACACTTCATATGAAAAAAGGTTGCATTTGAAGTTATTGGCTTTTTAAGTACAGACTTGAAGAGAAAAACACATTATAGTCCTTTGAAAAAGCAGAAAGAATTTTCTCAATTGGGTCAGAAATGATTGTTTTGATAACTGGGTTATTCTCTTTAATTTTTTAAAGGGGCAAAGGGCTTTAAAATCACAGTGATTTTGTTCTTTGGAGCTTCAGGTGTGAATCAACAATACTGTCAAAGGAGATCCTGCTGCAATAAATCTTAAGACTTTGAGCTATTTCAGAAAATGTTTGGGGCACTAAAACACAAGAAATCAATAGTCGTGTCACATTCTAAAAAAAATGCTGTGATGAGAACAGAAGCTTCAACCTGCAGGGCTCAGAGAGGTGATGGTAAAGGAGGATCCTAAGGCAGAATGATGGACTGGAGAGGCGCCACCATTGACTTTAGAGATTGTAACCTGGTCACTTCGGTTCTTCTGTCTTTTGTTGAGTCTGGGTCCATCTGTGCCCCCTCCTTGCTGAGAGTTGCACCTACAGTGGTGGACAAAATTGTTGGTACCCTGCAGTTAAAGTAAGAAAGTCCACAATGCTCACTGAAATTACTTGAAACATTCAAAAGTAACAATAAATTAAAATTTTGTGAAAATTGAATAATCAAAATCAGCCATTACTTTTGAGTTGTTGATTAACAGAATTATACAAAAAAAAAAAACTAATGAAATAGGGCTGGACTAAAATGGTGGTACCTCCATAAAAGACTGAGAACTAATTGCCCAGGGGGTCATGATGAACTCAGGTTTGTCCTTTAATCGACATCACAGCTGTTTTCAAACCCAGAATCAGTCAGTCTGTCTATTTAAAGGGAGACAAATGGTCACGTTGCTGTTTGGGGAAAAGGTGTGAACCACACTGAACATGGACAACAGAAAGGAGAGAATTGTCCCAGGACATTAGAAACAAAATGATAGACAATCATCGTAAAGGTAAAGGCTATAAAACCATCTCTAAGCAGCTTGAAGTTCCTGTGACCACAGTGGAACATATTATTCAGAAGTTTCAGACCCACGGGACAGTAGCCAACCTCCCTGGACGATGGAAGAGGAACATTGATAACAAATAGAGGAGACAGATAGTTGGAACTGTATCCAAAGAGCCCAGAACAACCTCCAAAGACATTAAAAGTGAACTCCTAGATCAAGGTACATCAGTGTCAGATCACACCATTCGTGGTTGGTTGAGCCAGAGTGGACTTCATGGGAGACAACCAAGGAGGACACCACTGTTGAAAGGAAATCAGAAAAAAGCTACACTGGTATTTGAAAAATGCATGTTGACAAGCCACAAAGCTTCTGGGAAAATGTCCTTAGACAGATGAGACCAAACTGGAGCTTTTTGGTAAGGCACATCAGCTCTATGTTGGTAGACTCAAACATGAAGCATCCACCAAAACAACACTGTCCCTACTGTGAAACATGGAGGAGGCTCAGTTCTGGTTTGGGGCTGCTTTGCTGCATCTGCCACATGGTGTCTTGAAGTTGTGCAAGGTCAAATGAAATCTCCAGATGATCAAGGCATTCTGGGTAGAAATGTGCTGCCTAGTGTCAGAAAGCTTGGTCTCAGTGGCAGGTCATGGGTCTTCCAACAGGACAACCATCCCAAACACACAGCCAGAACCCCCCAAGAATGGCTCAGAGAAAAGCGTTGGACTATTCTGAAGTGGATTCTATGAGCCCAGATCTGAATTCCATTGAACATCTGTGGAAGGAGCTGAAACATGCCATTTGGAGAAGACACCATCAAACCTGAGACAACTGGAGCAGTTTGCTCATGAGGAGGGGGCCAGAATACCTGTGGACAGGTGCAGAAGGCTCATTGACAAATACAGAAACCGTTTCATTGCAGTGATTGCCTCAAAAGGTTGAGCAACAAAACATGAAGTTATGGGTGCCATCATTTTTGTCCAGCCCTATTTCATTAGTTTTTTTTTTAATAATTCTGTTAATCAACAACTCAAAAGTAATGGCTGATTGTGATTATTTAATTTTCAATAAATTTTAATTTATTGTTACTTTTGAAAGTTTCAAGTCATTTCAGTGAGCATTGTGGACTTTCTTTAAATGAGAGGTACCAACAATTTTGTCCACCACTGTATCTGGTCCCAAAGCAGCTATGGGGCGCCATAGAGAGCCTTTTGTGAGGAACCCAGGTCCATCTCTTGGGCGTAGTGGCCAGGGGAGCTGAGAACTCCTACAACTGCTACATCACGTCATTTTGTCATCAATGTTTTTTCCCTCCGTCTGCCACTTGGGGTTAAGCTCCTTGACCAGATTCCAAGATCATCAGTCTAGGAAGAAATACGCAAATGACTTTCTCATGTCTCCTGCTTCTTTATTACGAATACACTGTTGACCCAAAGATGTTGAAGTGAAAGTGATCCTGTCCAGTAGGCTGCATTTTGGGTGTTTTGGGCGGCCGTAGTGCATGGCGTTTGACATCGGATTGGAAGATTGCAGGTTCAATTCCTGCCTTGCCCACTCATGTGTCAAAGTGTCCTTGGGCAAGACACTGAACCCCACCTTGCCTTTGGTGGAAGGCTGGCGCCTGTGTCGGGCAGCGGAGCCGCCACCAGTGTGTGAATGGGTGAATAAGTTTGTGACTGTAAAGCGCTTTGGGCCTTCCAGAAAGGTAGAAAGCACTGTATAAGTATACGCCATGCCATTTATCTGGTTAATGCGAATGCAACGTAATGGATTTAGGCATGTAGACATGGCCAAGATGATCACAAGACCACACCAGGTGCCACTCCTGTCAGCTGAGAACAGGAAACTGAGACTACAATTCACACAGACTCACAAAAATTAGACCATAGAAGATTGGAAAAACATTGTCTGGTCTGATGAGTCTCCATTTCTGCTGCCACATTCCAATGGTAGAATTTGTCGACAACAACATGAAAGAATAGATCCATCCTACCTTGAATTAATGGTTCAGGCTGGTGGTGGTGGTGTCATGGTGTGGGGGATATTTTCTTAGCACACTTGGGGGCCTTAGTACCAATGAGCATGGTTCCATCCTACCTGAGTATTGTTGCTGACCATGTCCAAAATGTCCAAACCCTTTCTGGCCACAGTGTTCCATCTTCTGATACTACTTCTGCAGGATAAGGCTCCATGTCATAAAGCTGGAATCATCCCAGACTGGTTTCTAGAATATGACAATTGTTCACTGGACTCAAACGAGCTCCACTGTCACCAGATCTCAACGCAATAGATAACCTTTAGGATGTGTGTGCCAGGAGACCGGCATCATGGATGTTCAGCAGACAACTCTGCAGAAACTGATGCTGTCATGTCAACATAGACAAAAGTCTCTGAGGAATGTTTTTAGGACCTTGTTAAATCCATGCCACCAAGGATTAAAGCAGTTCTGAAGGCAAAGTAAAGTGCAACCCGGTACTAGCAAGGTGGAGCTAATAAAGTGGCCGATGACTGTACATTTAAAGTACATGTTTCACCCCAGAACTGTTTTGTTAGTCTTGTGGAGGTTTTTGTAATCTGGGAGACAGACATCAAACTTAATGTTATTTATCTTTGCCAAGCAGCAGGAAAATTGTTCTTTCAGACTTTCCAAAAACATTATTGACTTGACATAGCTGCAAAAATGTAATACTGGGTATTTAAACTGTTAGATTTCATAATTCTAAACTGAATCCGTGGCAGTGTGTACCTATGAAAAGAAGTTGACTGCTGAGGTGTGACGAAGAGTCCACATGAAACAGCCATCCATCTCAGCTTGACATATATTGACACAGGAGATGTCCACATCTATCTTGTTCTGACAGCAATCTTTGCTGTTTGTAGTTTCTGTCATCTTGAAAAAGGAGACGAGAGCATGCTCTAACACTTCTGACATGACATCCCTATGCTGCCCTAACAGATGGCCACTGTGGAAGGGCAGGACTGCCACTGCTGAAAACAAAACAAACACAAACTGACACAGAAAAAGCTGTGCCTCTCATCTACTGAAGCATAACTGACATAAACTGTACTGGCACAGAACCGTTCAGATGTTCTAGGCATTTTAAAATCTGATTTATCATGCAACAGCATGAAAAATGTACAGAAGGACATTGAGCTAAAGCAGGGTAAGAGTGCATCTTGGAGGAGAGCAGCCTGCAAAAAGAAAACAAAGGTAGACTCTCTGTAAAAGGAGGGGTCAAATGCAGGCAGACCAACACTCTACGAGAAGAGGAAAAGAGAGCTCAGAAGGGTCGAGAATCCCAAAGCAGCCCAGCCAAAGGCCGAAGTGTGTGTTCACGAAGAAAGCGGGTGGAAAATAAAGACCCTTTCAACTGAAGAGAGTAATGGCTGATCGACAGTTTGCAGTGATGGGAAAAGAAAAGACCCTCTTCAGCTCAAGCATGCACAATTCAAAAGAACACAAGAGGATCAGCATCTCCTGTTGCTGGACAAACTGCATCCAAATAAAGCATATTGTAGTGACCTGGGGGTTAGCCCCGCCTTCAGCCCCTATGACTCATGGGAAGTGGGGAGTTTTGGGGTGAAAACCTTGAGTGAGAGGGCTGGAAGCAGAAGTGACATCCATGCTGTTTGGGCTGTTTGTGTGCTTGACTGGACAGGCTTGATGCTCAATAGGAGACTTCTCTGCCTATTACTTCTCCTTGAGACTGTCCGGGGTTGTGTGGTGTAAGGGGCACGGGCAGCTCTCCAGTGAAGCCACTTCACCAGCAGCTTGGCTGTTGCTTCTGTAGCACCTATGCTATTAGGCAGAGGTAGTCAAGCTACTGGACCAGATATAGGTTCGCACGGAGTGGTGTGTAATGAATAAAAGAGCCAAGAGTCAATATAAAGGTAGAATGGAAAAAGCCGGCAGTTTACTGAACAATTGACAAACAAACAATAAACATACAAATTTGGTTCTTAAGTATTGTTAAGACACCTCTTAAACACCCTTTATGTTGTTTTTCCTTTACTTTTTCTGCTAAAGTTCAAATAAAAGGTTTTGTTCAAGTTATTTTCAGTTTCAATCTATTTTACTTAGAGATGACCGGTCATTTGGTTTAAAGGGATTTTAGATACAGAACTAAATTTATTTAACTTAAATTTAGTTTTAAGCTTTCTTTTGAGTTCACTGTATTTACCCTTTTCACTTTTTTAAATCAGTTTTGTCACTTTAAATTTACACCAAAAGTATCCTTTAAAGTTACAAAATATCAGATATCAAACAAAAGACAATTCAAAATGCAAAGCAAACAAAGAACTGTTTTTTCTAAATGTCCAATTGCTTAGCAAAACCCTTTAAAGTTTGTTAGCAGATGTATCCAGGTTTGGTAATGCTCCTTTAAAGTGTATTGGATCCACAGTTAATGTTCAATCTCCTACCGCGACCTTGGCAGAGATTTTGTAGTAGTGAGGAAAAGTAAAGGACCACGTGATGCTCTACAGGCAGTCCGGATTATCGCGCTCCCTGGGTAGGCTCGCCATCCATGGATCAGGAGAAGTCCAGAAACGATCCGGTCCGGAACCGTCTCCCAATTACTCTCGGGGGGAATCAAAAAACCTGGCCAAAACTCGTCTCGTAATGGCATAAAATCTTATTTGGCTCACACTCCTCTTCCAGTCAGGCTAGATAACAGGTTTGCACCGTTATTTTAGTTTTCCACCGTAGTTTTTCAGCTAATGGCTGCTCTGCTGCGCGTGCTTGCTGTCTCTCGGCTACGCACCGCACAGGTTGGGGAGGGCTCTTGAAAAAACTTTAAACTTTATTGACAACAAAACAATTTCTCTTTTTAAACAAAAATAGTAATAAAACCTATAAATTATTAATGTGAATACTATTTATATTTTTATCCTCACAACTTTTAGCTGTTTTTATCATGTTATTTATTAATATTTATTGACCTTTTTATATCATTGTAAAATGCTCTATTATTACTGAGTGTATTTGTAACGGGGGTTACATCCTCCCCTCCTTTTCTCATGCACGTCCTCGTACATGTTTCACACAGTTTCTATCTTTAACATCTTGGGAGCATTTAAAGAGTCAGTGAATGCTACTGCTAAGCTTTGAAATAGAGACTGGACTACAGTGACGAGTGGGTTACCTAGTTCAGGATAGGTCAGTCTCTGAGCAGGTTCCCTATGTCTGTTTGAACGTCTTAGGGGATCAGTGATAGTGTCACTAGTGTCAGTGGCGTTTGAACGTCTTAGGGGATCAGTGATAGTGTCACTAGTGTCAGTGGTGTCTGGGCACTGGTCTGTGTCAGTGACAATCTCTACGGGCATGTCAGAAATGTCTTTGGTTTGGCTGTCTGTTTCAGGGGACTCTTCAGGATCTACTTGAGGTAGGTTTTCTTCTTCAGGGTAAGTATCGACTTGGATATCTTCGTCAGTTTCGATTGGATTCTCTTCAGGTAAGTTTCTTTCTACAGGTTCGGTTAAAGACTCTTCTGGTGGGTTTGTCTCATTTGGTAAGTGTGTCTCATCCGATAGTTGTTGACTCTTTTTAGCTTCAGCAGCTTTGGTTGTTTCCACTGGAGCTTGCTCTACAGCGGTTTCAGAGTTCTCTGTGTCAGGTGAGATGTAGGGACTTTTGGTTTCCACTACTAGATCATGATAATCGTAGTAATAGCCGGGATCAGAATCTTCACAATCGGACCCTTGTTCAACACTTTCTGTTTGTTGGCGTGTTTTGGGTCGCCTTGGTTTGTCTTTCACAATTTGTTCTGCTTCCTCTGGGCTAGCAGGAAGGAAACCGCATGGCAATAACAGGTCACGATGAAGGGTTCTTTGAGGACCGTCTCTTGTCTCTGGTTTAACAACATAGACAGGAAGGTTGTTTGACTGTTTCACAATGATGTAAACTTCAGGTTCCCAGCGGTCGGCTAGCTTATGCTTGCCTCGCATGCGAAGGTTTCTGACGAGCACTCTGTCGCCTTCCTTCAAGGTGGACTCAACAATGCATTTATCAAATCTTGCTTTGTTGCGACTGGCCGATTTCTTTGCCATTTCAGTTGCTATTTTGTAGCTGGATTCGAGGCTTGACTTGAGGTTGCGAACGTACTCTGAGTGGGAACTTGGCTGATGGTCGACTGGCAGACCGAACGCGAGGTCGACGGGTAGCCGGGGCTGTCGGCCGAACATAAGTTCATATGGGGTAAACCCCGTCACCTCATTCTTTGTACAATTATAAGCATGTACTAAGGGTCGGACATGTTCGCGCCAGTGTGTCTTCTTGTGATTCTCCAGTGTGCCAAGCATGCCGAGGAGGGTCCTGTTGAACCGCTCAACAGGGTTCCCTCTCGGATGGTAAGGAGTAGTTCGGACTTTTCGAATACCAGCCAGCTGACAGAGCTCCTTTATCGTGCGAGACTCGAAGTCTGGACCCTGGTCACTATGAAGTCTCTCGGGAAAACCATAGTGAGAGATGAAGTTTTCCCAGAGGAATCGAGCAACTGTGCGCGCCTTTTGGTTTGGAGTTGGCAAGGCAAGCGCATACTTCGTGAAGTGGTCCGTAATCACTAACACATCCTTCGTGTTGCTCGAATCTGGCTCTAGACTTAGAAAGTCGATGCACACCAACTCTAGTGGACGGGTGACGACAATGTTCACGAGAGGTGCGGCTTTTTCTGGTCGGGCTTTGCGACGTGTGCAACGTTCGCAAGTCTTGACCTTGAGCTCAATGTCTGTGGCCATTTTGGGCCAATAGAATCGCTTTCTCACCAGGTCCAATGTCCTCTCGACACCTAAGTGTCCCATGTCGTCGTGTAAACTTTTCAGGACAAGGGGTCTCAACTCTTGTGGTAGCACGAGTTGATACTGCGTTTGTGCACTTTCTTGTCTGGTACGATAGAGGACTCCGTCTTTGAGGACTAACTTGTTCCACTCTCTTAGCAACAAGCCGAGTTCAGGAAGCTCATTTTTTGCAGTTGGTGGGGGTTTTTCTCCCAACGTTATCTGGTTGACTATTTCTCTGATGCTTGTATCAGCATGTTGTTTTTCTTTCAAGTCTGATGTTGTAAAGTGAGGAATGACTGGCAAACCACCAAGCTGGTCCTCCTCTTCATAGCTTTGGGGGACGGCTTGGGGAGTGAGAGCAAAAGACAGAACCAAAGGATTGTCAGTGATGGACTCTACTAGTTCGTCTTTGGACTGGTGGACAAAGTGCTTTTCACAGATGGCTTTTATTGTGCTCTGGTCAACAAGGTTTGAATGGTGTGTGTCAGGTAGGTGCCTTTGTGTGAACTGTTGGATTCTTTCCAGTTCTTTTTTGGACAGCATGTCGTCTGGTTGTGCGCTATGTGGGCGTCGGGACAGTCCGTCCGCGTCCTGATTTTGTTTTCCTGCCCTGTATTGCAGTTGGAAGTCAAAGGTGGACAGCGCAGCTAACCATCTATAACTTGTAGCGTCAAGTTTTGCGGTGGTCAAGACGTACGTTAAGGGGTTGCTGTCAGTGATCACAAGGAAAGGGCGTCCGTAAAGGTAATCTTGGAATTTCTCGGTAACTGCCCATTTTAGAGCGAGAAACTCTAACTTGTGTGCAGGGTACTTAGCTTCACACTTTGACAACCCGCGGCTTGCAAAGGCGATCACACGTTTCTGACCTTCTTGTGTTTGGTAGAGGGCTGCCCCCAACCCTGAAGTGCTTGCGTCTGTGTGCAAGGTAAAGGGAAGAGTAGGGTCGGCAAACCCGAGCACTGGGGCACTTGTCAATTTTTCGATGATTGCGTCAAATGCTGTTTGACAGTCAACATTCCATCTTGCTCCAAAAGGATCTTTGGGGTTATGATATTGGGCGGTGCCGGCTTTGGCACTTGTCTTTTTCCGCAGAGGTGGATATCCGCTTGTGAGTTGGTTGAGAGGTCGCATAATCTTTGAATAATCCTTTATGAATCTGCGATAGTATCCACAGAATCCTAAGAATGTCCGCAGTTCCTTCAAAGTGTTTGGTTTTGGCCAGGTTTTGAGTGACGAGATTTTCTCAGGATCAGTCTCGATTCCTTTTTCTGAGATGATGTGGCCAAGGTACTTTACGGAGCTCTGGAAAAACCTGCACTTTTGTGGCGACAGCTTTAGGCCATACTCTTTCAAACGACCAAGGACTTGCATGAGGCGTTCTTCGTGTTCCTCCAAGGTTGAAGAGAACACTATTAGGTCGTCAAGAAACACAAGGGCTTGTTTCAGGTTGAGCTCTCCCACGCAACGCTCCATGAGCCTCTGGAACGTGCTGGGGGCATTTGTGATTCCTTGAGGCATTCTATTAAACTCAAAGAAACCGAGGGGGCAGACGAAGGCAGTTTTCTGTTTATCGGCCTCCTCCATTTCTATCTGATAGAAGCCTGATTTTAGGTCTAAGACCGAAAACCAGTGAGATCCACTTAAAGCCGAGAAAGACTCCTCGAGATTGGGTAAGGCGTACGAGTCTTTTACAGTCTGCAGATTTAACTTTCTGTAGTCAATGCATAATCTGACATCTCCATTTTTCTTGCGAACGACTACAATCGGGGACGAAAAGGGAGATTCAGACTCGCGAATGACTCCGGCATCGAGGAGCTGTTGCAAGTGGTTGCGTACTGCCTCCAAGTCTTGCGGATGTATCGGCCTGGCCCTGTGTTTGAAAGGTGTAGGGTCGCTGAGAGTGATGTGGTGCTTGATTTTTCCAGTACGACCAAAGTCAAGCTCGTGTTGGGCAAATACCTCTGGCATTGAGTTTAACTTGTCTGTTATTCTTTGTTTCCACTCACTGGAGATAGGGGAATCGCCAAAATCAAACTGGAGATTTGACTTGTTCTCAGATTTTGGATTCACTGTTTTATTGTTTGCAGGCTGGACACTTTGGATAGCATGAATCTCTGCAATGATTGTCTTTGGGGTGAGTGTGATGGAATGAGCAGATTCGTTCTTGAGGATGACTGGTATGCAGCGAGGGAACTTGGATTGGAGGGTTGCTAACCCATCTTCGACAAGAAGGCCACCAGGTAAGGAGGTGGTTGTTGGCGCCTCAACAGTCACCCATTTTCCAGTTTCTGGTACTCTGCAAGTTATCGATCCTTCCAAAACTTTTGTTTGTCCAGCTCCAATAGTTTCACAATCAGTACTGTGGAGTCTGACTTCACCCAAACTTGAATTAACGGAGTGTTTTTTTCTGGCTGCAAGTGTTTTGAGAACGACTTTGTACCCATATGGAACTGAATGTTTTTCTTTGGAATCTACAACCAATCCGTACTGCTCATACAAGATGTCCAAGGTGTTAGTACCTATCAGCAGCGAAGGTGAGTTGGAGCTTAAGTTGGGAACGATCAAGGCTAGTGTTGGCACTTCAATGTCCGCACCCAATGAACTCTTGGGGAACGTGATGGCAGTTTCGATAAAGCCAAGGTAGGGGACATTCTGGCCGTTCGCTCCTTCCACCTCCAGCAGGTCGTTTAAGCTGTGGACAGGTAAGTGAGACAGTTTTTCTTCGTAGAAGGACTGGGAGATCGTCGTTACTTGCGAGCCGGTGTCTAATAGACAGCTGCACACATGATCGTCAATGGCTACTTGGGCAGTGCACTTCGCTCCAACAAGACCTTTTGGAAGAGAAAGTGACATTTCAGCTTGTGTGTGGAAGTTCAAGACGCGTTTCTTTTTCTTGGGACTCTTTGTCTTTGGCTCAGCTCCAATTTGTCCCACAACTGGAGCCCTCTTTAGTTTAAAGAAGTAGGTTCTTGTCCATTCACTTTGTCCCATGCCATCTGCTTATCTCTTAAGAGTTTCCTTTTTTCAGCAACTAGGGGAGAGTTTGGCTCATTTTCACACTGGGGCTTGATGTGCCCGTCCTCCCCACATCTGAAGCAGTACCAGGGCTTCGGACGATTTCTTGGATGAGGTTCTGATTTTTGTTCTGAAGGCTGTGGCTTTGGAGTTCTGAAACTTTCAGGGGGGACTTTTGTCTTGGTGGAGTTTGTGGATTTTGACTTGACTTTACTGTTTGAGTCTTTTTTGTTCTTTAGAGATGCAAGATGAGACTGCAGATTGGCGATCTGCTTCTTGAGGTCTTGTATTTCAGAAAGGGGGTCAACAGTTTTTGATGTATCTCGCTCTGGACTTTGGGACTGAGCGCCTTGGTAGTTGGAAAACACTTTTGGTTTTGTTGTATTCAAGTGCTGTTTCATGCGAGACATTTTCGCTGTGCGCCTTTTCTCAGCAGTCCGGAGCATGAGAAGGAGTTCGGAAAAGTTAGGTGGAGTTTGCCTTTTCTGTTCGAGTTGGAGCTCTGCTATTAGCTCATTGTCCCAACAGCCTCTTATGAACTGCTTTAACAGCTGCTTGTCCAGTTCACCCGCAGGAACACCACCTCTTATGAATGTGGTGTTCAGCATGACTTGAAGACGCTGGAGGTAAGACGATGGTGCCTCACCATTATTCTGCACAGTGTTCAAGTATTTGGCAAAGAGGTCGTCTCCATCTTCAACCGTACCGAAGGCAGAGTCGAGTATTTTCAAGTAGGTGGAAGGAGGTGACTCGGTAGGTATGTGCTTTACCAGATCGACAGCAGGTGAAGAGAGACTTTCCAAGAGCCTCCTGGACTTGCATGAATCAGGCTGTCTGGGGTCTTTCAAAAGGAGTTCCACACTCGAGCGCCAGCTCTCATAGTCGACTTCGTTGTTTGGGTGGGGACAGCGCCCTGAAAAGAGTCTCAATCTGAAAGGAGTGTTCATCTGAGCATTGAAGTCTTCAGTTCTCAGCACATGTTCCACTATTACTTTCTGAAGCTCTGGTGGGTTTACTTCAGAAGGTTTGAGAATGGGTGTCTTAACATTGACCTGCACTTGTGGGGGATTCTCAACTGGAGCTTGGATCAGTGGGTGGACTGGTTCAAGAGTTGATGGGTTCTCTTGCAGAGGACTGAGAGGAGCATTCGTGTCAGGGACTTGGGGTGAGTCCTGGCGGTCACCTGAGTCATTTTCGTCAGGGTTAACTGCTTGGCTTATAGAGGAAAGTTCGTCTCTCAGTAAGTCTACAAAGTCTTTACCTGTCAGTCTTGCAATGTCTCTCAGTTCAGTCAGGTAAGTCTGAGTAGCTGTCTTGCTAACTACGGGGCTGTAAACTGAGCTTAATGCCTCGACAAGGTAAAGAATGTCAGGTTTGTTCTTGGGTGAGAATCTGTATGGCAGTAAACTAGACAATGCCTGGACTGATGCACTGGATGCGTACTCAAGAAAGGACTGCTTGCCCTTTTCTGGACACGGGGGATCTACAGGTACCATTGTCTGAATGGACCCATATTGTCTGAGGAAGTCAAAAAGCTCTTCATCAGATTCAGTGTCAGTTAAACCAGTAATAAGAAGTGAGTTCGGTATCTTAACATTACTTCGTTGCACGGCTTCCATTTTTTTTGTTCAGTTCTTAGTCAAATTTGAGCTCTGAAAATTATATACGAACCACTCCTGGCTGGCTCGCCAAGAATTTGTAGCACCTATGCTATTAGGCAGAGGTAGTCAAGCTACTGGACCAGATATAGGTTCGCACGGAGTGGTGTGTAATGAATAAAAGAGCCAAGAGTCAATATAAAGGTAGAATGGAAAAAGCCGGCAGTTTACTGAACAATTGACAAACAAACAATAAACATACAAATTTGGTTCTTAAGTATTGTTAAGACACCTCTTAAACACCCTTTATGTTGTTTTTCCTTTACTTTTTCTGCTAAAGTTCAAATAAAAGGTTTTGTTCAAGTTATTTTCAGTTTCAATCTATTTTACTTAGAGATGACCGGTCATTTGGTTTAAAGGGATTTTAGATACAGAACTAAATTTATTTAACTTAAATTTAGTTTTAAGCTTTCTTTTGAGTTCACTGTATTTACCCTTTTCACTTTTTTAAATCAGTTTTGTCACTTTAAATTTACACCAAAAGTATCCTTTAAAGTTACAAAATATCAGATATCAAACAAAAGACAATTCAAAATGCAAAGCAAACAAAGAACTGTTTTTTCTAAATGTCCAATTGCTTAGCAAAACCCTTTAAAGTTTGTTAGCAGATGTATCCAGGTTTGGTAATGCTCCTTTAAAGTGTATTGGATCCACAGTTAATGTTCAATCTCCTACCGCGACCTTGGCAGAGATTTTGTAGTAGTGAGGAAAAGTAAAGGACCACGTGATGCTCTACAGGCAGTCCGGATTATCGCGCTCCCTGGGTAGGCTCGCCATCCATGGATCAGGAGAAGTCCAGAAACGATCCGGTCCGGAACCGTCTCCCAATTACTCTCGGGGGGAATCAAAAAACCTGGCCAAAACTCGTCTCGTAATGGCATAAAATCTTATTTGGCTCACACTCCTCTTCCAGTCAGGCTAGATAACAGGTTTGCACCGTTATTTTAGTTTTCCACCGTAGTTTTTCAGCTAATGGCTGCTCTGCTGCGCGTGCTTGCTGTCTCTCGGCTACGCACCGCACAGGTTGGGGAGGGCTCTTGAAAAAACTTTAAACTTTATTGACAACAAAACAATTTCTCTTTTTAAACAAAAATAGTAATAAAACCTATAAATTATTAATGTGAATACTATTTATATTTTTATCCTCACAACTTTTAGCTGTTTTTATCATGTTATTTATTAATATTTATTGACCTTTTTATATCATTGTAAAATGCTCTATTATTACTGAGTGTATTTGTAACGGGGGTTACACTTCCCCGCTAAAGTGACGTACCGGTTGGGTCGTTGCAATATTCTGAAGTAAAAAGCCAGCTAGGAACATTTCAACTATTTATTTGAAATGTAAACTCTGACTTAAAAAACAGAGACTGTTTACTTGTTTGGTGTTATTTTTGTCCATGCCTGAAAAAACTTAGCCCACATTCATCCTGCAAGGCCGGGGAGAATTTCACAAAATGGCTTTGACAGCAGAACGTATCGGGATGGACGGTGAATGGACAGTGTATGGATAGTGAGTAACTAGTCAATGGAGGATGAATGGAAGTGGATGGAGAGAGAATTGATGGTGGGTGGATGGATGGGTAATGTTACAACTGGACTAGCGCTCCACAGAAACCCCAACACAGTGGACATCCTGTCCATCCATCAAACCGTCCAGGTTTTTGGGTTCTGGGGTAGCAGTCTCAGCAGAAATCAGATCTCTTTCTGGAGGGGGAACCCAGTCCCGCTCTTATGAACCACAATGTATAAAGGGCAGTCATGAGACCACTTCCTTTGTGTTCTACCTCAGTTTTCTGTCCTTATCAACATGGGCTCGTCTTAAGTCACCATCACTGCCGAACTTTCAGACAGTCTCACTCGCCGTCCTTTACCTGAATTTGTCCTTCATTACCTTTTGTAAGGGCACATTTTTTATCAGAAGTAAAAATCCACAATATTTCCAATGCCTGATAACAAGGTATATCCATCTGAGTTTAATGGTACCTTGTAACCCTTGTGCTATCCTAGGCACTTTACCGTTGGGAGTTGGGTCATCTAGATTCACTAGACAGAGCTCTGAACCTTTTTTTTTTTCTATTTTCTGTGATCTTCACTGGTTCAATGGATTACATGAAATTTTTCCACCTTTATCCACCTTTGTCATGGTAGGGAGAACATGTCAAAGTAAGGGTGGGGTCATCTAAGATAGCACAAGGGTTAAGGCAATATGTGCCAAATCTGTTGTACTTTTTTTTATTTTCAGATTTGTGTAGCAACCTTGTGAAGTGACCACTCCCATCCTTGGGGGAGTGACTCGCTCTGCTCGTTTGCAGATAAGAACCGTGACTTTGGGTGTGGCGGTGAAGGTTCTCATTCACGCTGCTTTACCTGATGATTACAACACTATAAAAAAGAAGTGTTAAAAATAATCGTTAGTTTAATTTTATTGTGACAATAAAGTTTTTGGTTTGCCTTTGATAATGACTTTACCTTACAGAACTGTAGCTTTTTTAAACATTTTTATGAATATCTCAGAAAGTTATGTCCATAGCATAAACATTGTGTTTTTTTAAATCCTATTCCAATATAGGTCTTTATTGATCCTGGAGGGAAACTGAGTCCTTACAGCAGCCAAACAAGAAATATAACAGTTAGAAAAAACAAATGGCAAGAATAAGAATAAAAAAGTAGTACAAACTACAGAATGGCAGTAAAAGTACACGTCATAAATAAGTAGTTAATGCAGCAGTGGTTTCAGGAGTCCTATAGCGTGTTGCTGTTCACTAACTGCTGTTGGGACAACGGACCTCCTGTTGAGCTCATCTTTGATTTTCTATTTTCTGACTCACATTTCAAAACTGTGTGCCCATTTGTGCATTCATTCTACATTTTGTTCAGTTGAAGTAATTAGATAAAAGACTCAGATCCACCCCCCCCCCCACCCCCCGATGTCTGCTGAGCCATGAAACGATGAGCCCCTCCCTCTCAATCAGCTTGTGTGCATTGTAACTCATGGCAGGCCAGGCTTTTCCAAGCACACATCTGCGTAGCTGAACATCATGATCAGGGATGTGAAAACCCGGCATGATTTAATACTTTATCAAGTCTGTTTCTCCCAGCAGAAATAATTTAATAGGAATCCATAACATCAATTATACACATTAGAAACTTCAGCAAATTAGCTTTTTTTTTGTGGAGTGACCCAAAGTTTTACGTCTCCCAGGGATCAGGAGTGTGTGGAAAAGTCACCTCCTGGACGGATCTGTGTCAGGACAGCGAAGGATTTGTCTTTAATGTCTTTTCTGAGAAGTTCAAGAGTTCACCGGAAGTTCAGGCAGAAGGTGGTGCAGAGCAATTTGGACAATTCTGGTGAAATGAACCGGCTCAATGTGACTGCAGAAGGAATTCTTTGAACGTGAGCTTCCACAGACGCTGAGTGCATCAGATTACACATTTCATGTTCACACCGTTGCATGCTAACAGGAGTTGGAGCTCCACATTAGGGCTGGGGATGACGATTCAATTCATGGATCAAGATCAACAATTCACAGTTGAATCCCAGAGAACTGACTATTTATTATATAAAGTATGGTTAACGTCAGCATGGTGAAGAGTGAGACATTCAGTCTAGACTAATTATGTTGTAAAAATGCGAAAAACAGAGAGAACTGTTCAGTGATGTCAAGACCGGCAGATCATCTGTTTCTCTGCTAGATTCTTCCTCTGCCATGCTAAAAAGGTTATGCTAACAGGGTTGTGTGCATGTTGTGGGACACACGTTAATTGTTCTAATTAAGATTTTGTCTGAACATACGGAAGCTGGACAATAAGATTATGATAATAATCATTTTAGGGGGTAATCCAGACCTGTCTGGTATTTTTAAAACAATGTTCAAGCATTTTTTGTAGATTTGGTCTCAAGATTAGTACATTTAGTCAGAAACTGCATGTTTTAGTATTTTGTACATGGATTAATAGAAACATGATGGATTGTACGTAAAATGTCCTCCAACTCTTTTCCATCAACTGAACAAAGGGGAAACCCCCTCCATCTTCTATTTCTGCCTTTTCCCATATGGGGTCACTCTCCAGCTACCGACAGGCAAAGGTAGCAGGAAACCCTGGACAGGTTGCCAGAACCTTCACAGGGCCACACAACCACAATCAAGCGTTCACATCTAAGGAGGAGGTAGAACCATCAGAAACACACATCTGGAGAAAACCCACACATGGGGGAGGACAACATGCAAACTCCACTCAGAAAGGTCACAGCTGGGATTTGAACCGGAGGCTTTTCACTGTAGCACAAAAGTGCTAACCACTACACCACAATGGGAAGACTTTCATTGGCATTCAGGAATTCTTACATCATATTCAGAAAAAAGGAGGAAAATCCATCCACTGGTTTTATGAAATTAAACTTTATCTTGTATTTGAAGATTGATTTGATTTAATTTTTTCATTTGATCAAGACACAACCAAATTCAGGTTGAGCATGTGTGGACAGAACTCCTGCGTGCTCCCCACTCAACAGAACCTGATTGTGCTGACAGCGTGGCTGTACTCGACAACTTCATTTGATTTGATTTGATTTATTAAATGTCAATTTGGAAGCTTTAAATGACAAAAATATTGATCATGAACGTAGCCACTAAGCATGTCATGATGTTATTAACGTCTAAAGCAGACCTTCAGATGGAGGGGGGCCAGAGGGATTCAGCGGTGAAACACAGGGCCAGCTCTTTAGTCTGCAAGGATCCTTCAAAGATCGTGGCAGTTTGTACGTCCGGTCCAAATGCACTTTTTAGATGAGGATAAGTCATAGAATTGTACTCAAAGTGCAGAATAAGAAGTGGAGGGGGGGGGGGGCACTAGACCCTCTTATGGACAAAGCCAGATCTGCCCCTCCTCACAGAAAAGGTTTACAAACGTTATGAGGAGCCTCTTCTGTTAGCCTCTGCTGTCAGCAGCTGATGGGCTCTTCAGCTTCACCGCGTCATGACCGTTGGCTTTGGGGGTTTACAGCTGAACGTGGAAGGGTCACAAGGACGTTTCATCCAACTTCTCCATGCAGTGGTGGAGTTGTTCCACTGAAAACTCATACATTTCAGTTCTTGGTCACTTGTTGGTATTTAAGATGTTTTGGCCTTACTGGATCGACTGAACTGGGTTATGACTTTTCCTCAGCTAATTCCATTTAGGAATTAGGGCAGCATCACCAAGCGGATGGTGATGTAGACTTTATATCAGGCAGTGGAGGTAAAAAAGATCAGTTCTTTGTTTTCCTCTTTATTCATTTTCCAACCAAACTAACCAGAGGCGCCATGAATGGCTGCTTAACAGAGGAAATGGGGGCAGAAACTAGAGTGATTTTGTTGGATGAGCAGGAAGATGAATAGCAGTTTACACTGACATGAGCAGCATATGGGGCAGTCTCCTGTTCGCTCGGTGACACATGAGCTGTAACAAACAGGGTCTGCAGACACATTGCACCCTTACAAACGGGCCTGCAGCCATATGTGTGTGTTCGCTCACACACTGGCACAGGAGCCGGCAGCCTGGATTGAGCCGTGTTATCTGAATAGTGGATCTGTCCTCTGTGCTGTCAAATGAGCAGCGGTGCTGGCTGCCTCATTAGCCCGCTCAGCTTCCAGCCGCTGTTGGTACGCCAACTCTCAGTTTCACAGGTCGCCTATGATTAATGAGAGCACCGCTCACACGCCCCGTCATACTTAGAAAGGGACTTGTTCTCTGATGAGGCGCTGCCCCACTCGATTTCAGGGAGGTGACAACCTCCTCTCACCAGGTGACACAGACAACACCTCAAAGAGACGGCAACACTCACATTCACCCTTTAGCACCTCGGTTGGAGTTTCTCCACCTCCTTTCCCACTCACATTTCATTTCCACACATTCAGTGTGGCCTTTCCAATAACAGCGTCTCTAAGCTCCTTCTGTTGCCAAATGTCAGCTCCTGCTAATATTTCTCTGATACAAAGACGGCCCGGTAAATGCTTCACGTGACTTCCTGGAGGCATGGAGGGAGATCTGGCCTCGCGGGAGGCGGGGTCTTTGGGCCAAACACACTCCGTCTGCCACAGCGCACTCCTCCATCTCCCTCGGTCCCCAAAAATCTGTCTGACTGTGTCCACTGTGGCAAAAAGCACGGCAGATTGTGATTCAGTCTGCTCACATGAAGCATCAGCCTCTCTGCAAAGACACACTGGGAGTTCCAGTTCTGTGTTTGTTTGCTTGTGAAACTGTTATTGATGCATAAATGTGTCTCAAGATGTTCCTACAGTAAAAAAAATAAATAAATAAAAATAACAGACAAATATCAATATTAAAGTATGAAGACTGTTTTAATTAGTTTTTACTTTTTATGCATATATGCTTGTGATTTCACCAAACACAAAAACATGTTTACACCCATCACAGGTGCAAATCAGAAAAAGCTCCAAGTCCAGCATCAACAGAAAATGAAAACAATTATGCATGACTCATTAAATCATGTCTGATTCTGGTTTAATTAAGGAGAGGATGTCAGATCCCCCCGTTAATGGAGTTTTCAAAAATCCTGGCTGAGACACAGTCAGAGTCTGAATCCTCCCTCTGTTTCCATTTCCTTCAACCAAATGCTGAGAAACCCGTCACCTTTACTGCCCTTTGTTTGCTTAGCTAAAAAACCATCTTAGCTAGTTGTTTTTTTTCTTTTAACTTGTCCAACAGCTGAGCAGACAGATGAGAGCTGAAAGACTCTTAGGGGTTATGAATCTTTGACACACTAAGTGTAAATTTGAATAAACCCTTTAGTAATTTAGGCTAAACTTTATTCCTCTTACTCATATCTGTAACAGTCTTTTGTTGGCCGGACGGAAAAGAAAAGAAGGGAAGAAGAGAGAGGGATAGAGAGAGAGAGGGTAGAACCGTGAAGCAGCATATGGCAACAAGTTGCTGGATGTTTGCAATCCTCAAAGTCAGGTGTATAAGTAAGATAAATCCAAAAGGGGGCGGGGCCTGTCCACACACACACCCAAATGCCACAAACTACCTGTTGGCTCCAAAAATGCCCACATACAAAACATGTTAACATGTACACAATACAACTGATGTTCACACACACATACTTACATACTCATGCATTCGGACCAACACGTGAAATATTTCATTTCATCACACAAACTATTTGTGCAAAGGTGAGCTAACACCTGTGCTCAAGAGGATCTTTATGTTCCTCTAAGGTGGATGATGGAATGTGAAAAGAAGGAGGGAGAGTACCCAGCCATCCCCACACCAAGACCCCCGCCTGCGGCAGCAGCGGCAGCCAGGACCCCCCCCTCCCAACACCCACAACGCAGCAGATGGAGAACAACCGCGCTCCGGGCGATCCCATCCACCACATCCCTGCTCCCTCCAGCCAACTGTTGTCGTGGCCCTGGGCAACACACTTCCCCCCCTCTGCCTCCAGAGCAGCTCCACTGGTGTGCAGAGTATCAAAGCCTCGGTGATGGTTAGGTACTGGCAGCCCCCCCTCAGTCAGTCTGCCCCAGGGCAGCTGTTGTTACATCAATAGTTACCATCACCAAGAATAAATGAATAATGGACACACTGGAAGAACTTTGAGCGTCTGGAAAAGTACAGATAAATCCAATCCAATATTATTATTAGAAATACTACAATAGTTAATAGTACTATAGCTACTAGTACTTATATGCGTGAAGCATAGTTTCTCCTGGTGCAGGTGTGGAACACCTGAAGAAGAATCACTGAGAAGTTGTTCCCTCTCTCAAGCCAGTGGCACTGCTGGGAAGAAGGTCTGGAGACGGTTTAGAATCGTACGTCACCCAAAACAGAGAGCATGTCAGAGTCCATCAGCCTTCGTCATCACGTCCGTTCTCTGCTGCAGCATCACCTGCTGGTTTGGAAATGTGACAGCTGAAGCTCAATCCCAGATTTACAGCACAGTGACACTTAAACCGCACAGGATTTGTTCATGTCACAACCGACAACACAGGACACTCACACTTTGGACTGAGATCCACTCAGTGCAGAGCTGCCGTGTCCATTCTGCAAGCTGTGATCCAATTCAATCAGCTGGAGTGAGCAGTGAACAAATGTGGAGATGATGTTTATGAGTGCATTCATGCCTGTAGTTATGGATTTTATTATTGTTATAATGTCCGACCGTGACGTTCCAGCTGAGACCACAATCCCTACTTTTTGGGACTTGTGGAAATTTGATTAGAGAAGCAGGAATTCCACAGATGAACTTCTTTCGATTTTTTTCAAATGTCTTTTTGTTTTACGGCCAATCCTAAAAGAAGGTTTAACAACTAATCAATTTAATCGATGAATTGATTTTTATTCCTACGATCCAACATTTTTGCTGAAGAAGTCCTGGATTGATGTTAGGCCAGTGAAACGACTGTGAATCGCGTCAGCAACCACAAATTATCATATGAATCCAGTTGTTGTTAACTCAGTCATTACAGCCATAATCCTAAAGGTAAAAAAGTTCCAATCGCAGGAGAAACGGCGCTCGTAGCAAGAGACATCATGAGTCTGCTTCAGCGACTCCCGATGATGTGCTCAGTCACCGCTCGCCCCCCCCCCTCCACCGGCGGCTCGTGTCTCTGTGGATGAGGTGCATAAGGAGGCCAACACTCAGTGGAGCGCTTCCAAATTAGAGAGGAGGCCACCCTCTTTCCTTTGTCTCCTCTTTTTTCTGCTCTGTCACTTTCTTTCCATCTCCTCTGATAATCATCGTTTCTCAGCGAGTCACTCGACACGTTTTACCCTCAAAAATCTGACAATTACAGTAATTGCAGAGTTAACGAGTCGTTGCAACTGCTATGACTTTCCGATCACAGAGCTGCAGGTGCTGCTGAAAGGACTTCTCCAAACCGTGCTGAAGCACTGAGCGGAGCGTTTGCAGGAACATTAACAGATGACTGTTATGTCGGGGGTCGGTGAAGGACCCAAAAGCAGAGACGGGAGGCAGGCGCTTCCAAAAACAAGGGGTTTATTTGGGTTAACAGAAGGCGCTGCTGAGCAGGGAAATTAAAAAAAAAAAAAACACAACTAACGGGGAAAACAGGGAAGCAGACAGCATGGACCAGCACAAGAGGAAGGCAGGGACTAGACATACACACTCACAGGACTGACGAGACACAGATGCAAACGATCAGGGGAGAATGGGACAAAGGAAGCCAAATTACCACCCTAAACCCTACATAGTGCATTATATAGCGCGTTTGCCATTTTGTAGTGCTGTCTGAATCTACAATTCCCAAATCCAGTGCCCTAGAAATCACCCAGAAGTCTCTGCGAAAAGCCAGTGTGCATCCACGCTCACTAGTGAGCATAATTCTGTCGCTTCCCTAAACAAACACATTCAGGGACACTCGCTTCAGTCACAGTCAATGAGGCATGTTTGTGTGCAAGCTGGAGGTTGGTTAGTTTGCAACGGGACAAGAAAAACAATAAACGCCAACTTTCTGAACATTATTGTGATTGATAGTTCTAGAGGAAACCCAATGCAATGGTAGAAGTGAAACATGCAGCAAAAAAAAAAAAAAAAAATATATATATATATATATATATATATATATTTTTTTTTTTTGAAAAAAGAACAATGCAGAGGAAGATTGTTAAAGAAGAAGTTTGCAAGTGAGGATGAAGATGTACAGACTGAATTTGGTAGAAGAGAAGAAGAAAATAAGAAAGGAGGTGCAACTTCTGCATTTATCAAGTTCTTTGGTACAATAATCAATTAAAATATATGTCTATTGTCAGATGACAGCCCTTAAACCTACTACTATGATGGAATCAACCTGGATGGATGAGAGTCTTCATAGACTTATTTCCTCCTTTGGATGTTTCCCTGAAGAAACCGGAACTTTTTTTGGATCTGTTGTCCTGGACAACTTTCATATGAGCATCATCGCTTCAGCGGTTTGAGACATGAAATCAATGACCAAGTCTGGACTTTGGCTGCACACGCAGTGGCTGCAGTGTCTGAGTATTTGGTCTGGTCAGGCTACAAAGAGTAATTGATTGACCAGCTGAAAAAGAAGGAAACATCATGTCAAAGATGCTGAAGGTGCAGAGTTAAAATGGGAGCTCAAAACTGTGTCTAATTTAAACGACTTTTTTTTTTTTTACTTTGCTGGATCTTAGTTTTAAAAACAATATGCAACTTTTTTTTAGCTATTTGATGTATTTAATGCTATATTCTACACATCATTGGGTTATTTCAGCTTATTGAAGCTGTGCAGACATACGTTTGTCTTCTCTCCCTCCTGCATCTTAAACCTTCTGAGCTTGAAGAGAGAATATTCACAATCAGATTAGAAGTTTCTGAAGGAGCTCAAAATTTGAAAAAAAAAACTGTCCTCTTAGCTCCTTGGTGTCTCAGAAGTGGGAACAATTATCTGATGAAAAGTAGCAGGTAATTGAAGTTTTGAGACCTTCAGTTAAGTCCTCTTTTCATCAATTTTTGAGACCAGCCGCAGTGGTTAGCGCTCTTGCCTCACAGCAAGAAGGCCCCCGGTTCAAGTCCCAGCTGGGGGACATGAAAAACAACATCAATGGGGGACCTTTCTGTGTGGAGTTTGCATGTTCTCCCCGTGTATGCGTGGGTTTTCTCCAGGATCTCCGGCTTCCTCCCACCGTCCAAAAACATGCTTCATAGGTCAATTGGCAATTCTAAATTGACCATAGGTGTGAGTGTGAGAGTGAATGGATGTGTGATTGTGGACATTCTACCCTGAGACAGACTGGCGACCTTTCCAGGATGTACCCTGCCTTCGCCCACAAGTGGCCGGGATAGGCTCCAGCAACCCCGTGACCCCGAAAGGGAAAAACGGAATAGAAAATGAATGAATGAATGGTTTTGAGACCATTTCCTGCAAAAACTGGTTCTCATAGCACCATCAGCATCACCATCTGCAGCACCACCATTCTCACCATCATCAGGACCATCAGCACCACTATCAGCTCGGCTGGTTTAAAGGTTTGATTACGATTTCCAGCTTCCCTCAGAATGATGCACAGACGGGAATCCCAAACATTTATGTGCAGCGTCTTCTGAGATTCATTCTTTCTTGCGTTTTTGTAAGACAGAGTAAAAAACAAAGTTCCACTAGAGGAGCTGAAGTTCCTAAAACAAACCAACCATGATTGTTCCCCAGCTGTTGCGTCTTCAGTGGTTGCATTCCTCTCCAACCTTTGTGGGATTCTTCCTCATGTAAATCACTTCCTGGATAATAGGATCAGTTATTGGCACATGTACAGTTAGAGAATAGCCCACTCTGCCCTCTGTCAAAAGTCTAAAAGAGCCTTCAAGAACGGCCAGGAGGATAACAGCTTTCCCCTTTTAACCCTTGTGCTATCCTAGGCACTTTACCGTTGGGAGTTGGGTCATCTAGATTCACTAGACAGAGCTCTGAACCTTTTTTTTTCAATTTTTTGTGATCTTCACTGGTTCAATGGATCACATGAAATTTTTCCACCTTTATCCACCTTTGACATTGTAGGGAGAACATGTCAAAGTAAGGGTGGGGTCATCCAAGATAGCACAAGGGTTAAGGGGGATCAGGCCTCAGTTTCCTCTGAAATGATAAGAATCTCCAGGTGAATCTGTTTCTCAGGCACAAAACAGACTCTGTCACAAACTGTCTTCATTCACCTCAGTGCTTCTTGAACCACTTAGTGGTTCAATCTCTTGAAACGGAGATGATTCTGCAACTGCCACGTGTGAAAAAGGCACTCTAGAGCAGCCTAGCCTAGCCCAGACCATGACCGAGCCTCTGCCATGTTTCACAGGCTCCTTCATTCCTTAGAACCCATATCATGAAAAACAATTTTTAACAATAGTTTTTCATTGGTTTTTATTATTCACTCTAGTTTTTGATATCATCAGTTGAAATTGTGTTGTTTTTTTTAATTAGCAGTCCTTTATACATTCTGCACAAGATAAAACTAATTTAATTACAGTTTGATTTAGTAAAATACATCCTGATGTGTTCATTGTGACGGGGTACAAATATTACAGTTACATCTTTGAAACAAGGAGTATTCTCACTGCACCTTGGGTGGACTTCTACTTGAGGAAATCTGTACCATGAAGTGAGGATGTTTTCTACGTCTTCCATGCTGGGCTGCAGTCATCAAATGGCATTGCTCCAGTAAAGCCTGAATCCCTTTTGGCTGCTGGAGCCAACCCAGCTACTCTTAGTCAAGTAATGGATTGGACTGTTAATCAGTACTGGAGAAGTTTGATTGTATCTGGAAATCCTCCTGCTCTGACTGAGGAGGGTGTGTGCAGAATTTGTGAAGCAACTCATGGTCACTGCTGCAAACATGTGAAGCCCGGACTCTGCTGGTTTGCTGCAAAAGACTGGGATGAGGTTCTGGACGGAGCAGCAGTCCCATCGACCATCTTCACTTTTCAGCTCCAGATCCATGTTTTACTGCCAATAATCTGTCAGTTTCCTTCCTGTTTTCCGCTCCAACGCTCTTAGTGATTTTCTTTCTGTTGTTAATGAACATAAAAAATCTGTTAGAAGTTTAGAGCAAACGTCATAGTGATCTCTGACCATAACCACAAACGTTACAGACACTTCGCTTTGTGGATCATTTATGTTTTCCAAAATGCATTGAAGACCCACTCTGATGAAAATGGTGTTTGTGTTGTAGCATTTTTTCTAATTATGGAGGACATGTACAAAGTAAATTACGTTTAAAAGTGCATTCCTGAGTATTTCTTTATCCAGGTCGTTCTGAAACAGGAGAAGACACAAAAATGCAGTTTGAAAAAGATCGTGTTTGAGACACAGAAAATCTCCGGGGTGGGCCACAAGCTCCCTGCTTTCCACTCGTCTTTCTTTTGTGAGACCATCGGGAGAAGCAGTCTGACATCTCTACACATTCAGGCGTGATAAACCCTGCCCATCATTTACTATCAACTGTATGGATCATTCTGACATTTGAGAGGAGACAGGAGAGCATTGCTTTCTCTGTTGTCTGTTTATGATGATCATTTCTGATTTGTGTTGCAGTAGCACTGAATGCCAGCGGGAACCTGAAGAGTAAAAAGCTCCAGAGCCAGAAATGAGGGGTGTCAGGGTTATGACTTTTTCCCAGCAAAGAGAGACGAGGCCTGCAAATGTCCTCCCAGTGCATGGAGCCTCTTTTTATTGAAAGCTGCAGGTTGCAGACATGAACGTGGGTCCTTCAATCAGGCGGAACAGGAACATCATGTCTGGTATACTGAGATGATCATAGATGGTTACCACAGGTGGTTATGGTGTGTAAACCAATGATGATTACGGAAACCCCAACAAGAAGCAGCTCCTGAAGATGGAGGAACTCGATTCAAAACGGCACTTAAAAAGGGAATTATGCTCTTTAAATTTACAGCACCCCCCCACCCCCATCCCATGTCTTCTTACCCCCAAAACCTCCCCTTTCTAGGGGGAGGACTTGGATAGGGAATCAGTTCAAACAGTGACAGGGAAAGGAGGTTATGCTGCATGAAATGAGGGTTTTCTTTTAAACCTCCAGACTTTTTGTTCTTATATTAACATCTCATGTTTCTTTGTTCCTGAAACGACAGGGGGGTGAAGCAGACGGCTTCTCCCATCATCCCTTGCATTTCACATCTTCTTTTAGCATAAGGTTTCATCAGAGAGGCGCGTTCAATGACGAAAGCCCAGCTGACTCCGAGTCAGAACCTGTCAGAACGAACGTCAGTGGATGATTTCGGAGGTGTTTACGGCACAGCGTCTGCATCACAAAGGCTTTACCAACTCTGACTCTCTGACATCCTGTCTCTCTTTTTGACCCTAATCTTGAATGTCTCCCAAACTTTCCAGTCTTCCTCCTGGGATGCGAATATCTGGCTCTACATCTGCAAAAACTAATTATGCTGCTGCGGGCTGTCGGCCGCTTTTCCTTCCACATGTTGGTTTCAGTTGTTTTCCTTTTTATTTCTGCCAGTTAAATAGCTCTGATTGTGGCAGCTCCTCAAATGAAAGCAATCATCGGGCCAATCATTCAGAAGCCGCTGCCTTCACGTGCATTAAGCAGCCTCCTCAATTGGATTTCAGCACAAGACAGAACAAAGACCACGGATGCACAGGAACACAACGGCACGAAATATAATATATGAGATTCATCACTTTTAGACAGAAAATATGAAATCAGGCTGTCGCTCACATCAACACCAATTACTTTTAGATCAGAGTTTTCCATTTTATCTGCCTGTAAGACTCAGATTCAAAGAATTTTCAGCAGATGTGAGTCCAAAGCATCATCTTCAGCGCGGAAAGACCCACAAAAACAGCTCCTTCGCTGTTTTCAGCCTTCAGATCAAAAATGATGAGAAATCAGTGGGAGAACAGAAAAACTCTAAACAGTAATTAAGCAGCCCTTTTCTGACAGTCAAAGCAGGAGTCATGAGAGGAGGAAGGGGATCATCTTCTTCTTCTTCAGTGACTTTTCCTCAGAAACATCTGCAGGAAGCGCCGCGCTACCTAACCCGCCGGAGCTGTGAGGTTTGGAGCAGAAAGGAACCGTCTCCATTCCTCTCAACCAGAGCCGTCAGCACTCATCTACCTCGCCTTTCTCAGACCTCACGGGAAGTTGCCTCTTTGGCGCCGTGACATTTACCACACGGACATTCCTGTGATTCCAGGGCGAAGGTCAAAGCTAAAACATGGAGGTAGCTTGTGAAACTATCTAAGCGGGCAGGTATGAGATCTACCACCACACGGGCCACAAATAAAGGCTGGCTTTGGCGGCTGGACGGCTTTGTTGTCAGAGAATGGGAAGGTTGAAAGTAGCAAAGCTTTTGTGTCCCTCAGACGGCTCTCAGCCCTGTAGGCGGCTGCCTCACTGTGACAAAAGGACGGCGAACGGAACGTTCACAGGAAACGCTTTATTTGTTTGGATTCATTTCCAGTCCTCCACAGTGTTTGCTTGAGTGAGCATTTGTGGTGTTTCAAATAAATGTAGTAAGTCCTGCGCTCTTCCTCTAATGTCAAAGACAAAAAAAGGACTGTACTAAGCAGTGTCTCCTGTTACCATGGAAACCACATTCAAACTGCACATGGACAGTATTTGACAGGCTCCATGTCTGCTCTTTAAAAAGGGATTGTTTGAACTGTTTCTACTTCAAACTGTGCAAACCACAAGATGGATTTTTCCTTTCACAATTGTTGTTACTATAGGAACAATAATATGAGAGTGTTTTTGAGAGTAAAAACACTCTCATATTCCCCTTCTGCTAACTTCATAGGTTCCTGCATCTTTTAAGCTGAACGAGCAGTTGGAAGCCGCCTGTGGTGTCTGCGTGCCTGTGTCTGCGCAGTCGCACAGCTCCACTAAACCCTATCAAAGTGGCAGGACTCAGCAAAGGAGCAAAGAAGATACAAACAGGGTGTGTGAAACACAACGTGCACCTCGCGGCGCCGCTGCCGTGAGAAAACATTACCTTTTGGAGCAAACATTTTATTTAATCATCTGCCATGTAAAGCAGGGCTGCAACCAAAGAGCAACACTCCACTTCCTCCCTCAGCCTGTTTTTGTTTCCAAACCTCTGAGACCTTCAGGTTAACTGAACTTTAGAGAAATACAGTGAACTAACCACAACTAACCCCCCCCTCTAACATCCCTCTCTCTTCTTCCCTCCTTTCCTTTTTTCCGGAACTAGATTTAGCTGCGTTCCTAACGATCAGCTCCTCTAGAACCACTGAGCCGTGGAACCTGAGTGGGTAGAGGTTTTGCTGCTCCTCCCACTCCTCCACCTCCTCTCCTCTGTGTTTGTGGAGTGGCAGGAGAGTAATGAGTCCTTCTCTGAGAGTTCGGAGAGGATCAGCCACCGTCTCCTGATCAATACCTCTCAGCACACACCTGAGGGACCAAGCAAGCACATCCCAGAAATGTGGGCACAGCCAGCAGCTGTGTGCATGCAATTGTGTATTTGCACCACACATGTCAGCAAAAGGCTGGATTCACAATGCCTGGGAGGTGATGGAAAGTGCGCATGTGTGTGTGTGTGTGTGTGTGTGCGTGTGCATTGTTTTCTGTTCTGCAGGCTCAGACTCGGGTTAACAGAAACTGCAGCTTATTAGGCCTAATTGGGTTCTTTAAGGACCTTCAGCTCATTATCTGGACACTTTCAGAAAGAGCAGAAACTGCAGACTTAACCAAGTTATCAAGTAAAGTGAAATATATTTCCCATTTCTAACTTTTGATTAGGTTTCCTAAAAATTCTGAGGCTAAACTCGACACACATCAGTGCAGTTTTTCAATTCCTGGATTGAATCCTCTTAATGTGTTTCCTTCTCCATGGAAAGGCCTTTGAAAAACTGGAGAGTTGTTGATTTGTGGTGATGCTGCACGTTTTGTTGTTCTCAGCAGGATTTTAATCTACCTTCAAACAGCACCGCACATTATGTACAAACAGTAAAACCCACTCTTGTCAGTGTTTAAAAATCCACAGCTTTTCCCATGATCCCCCACTGCTTCCTGACCCTAAATGAAGGACAAAAACCTGTGTTTGATCTGCTCTGCTCTTCATGAAACGGCCAACGTGGAGCTGGAATCACAGGTTGAAGTGGAAGCTTTGAACTCAAAATGTTCCTGTACTAACAACAGAACTGAAACCAAAACTCTGGAAAGCAGCAAGTTACCACAGACATAAGTATTTGAAAACCTTTTTGAACCATTGACTGTATGATATAACTGCATGACTCTTGTGTGACATCACCCATAGGAATTGTCTTCTTCCGGTTCCAACCGAATGGAGGCAATTTTGTCGCCATTTTACTGCAATATAACCGTCGCCATGTTGGAACCACACGTCCTTGGCAAACCGTCTACATCTCTATGACAACCAATCAGGAGTGATAGAAGTGTTAGAAGGCCACACCTCTTCCAATCAAACCCTTGCGAGGCCATACACTGTTGTTGTGAAAGGAGAGGACTTCCTGGACACGCCACTGGTCTGTCGCAGGGCCACAATCACACAGCCATGCACTCGCACATTCACACCTAGGGACAATCTAGGTTCAGGTCTCCCAGAGGAGGGCTTGAACCGGCAGACTTCTCAATAGAAGTCTACGGGATTTTGGCTTCGGAGGCCAGCGGGTACTTCCGTTTTGGAATGCAAAGGGGGAGGGGTCGCTCAGTCCAGCTCTCATTTACTGTCAATGACAAAAACTTGATTTTGATTGGCTGCTGGGTGTGGATTAAAAAGTGACATACCACAGTGATATACCACGCCTAAAAAAGTAGTTCCGGTCACATAGCATAAATGTTCTATATCACTACGCTGGCTTCTCTAAAACTAACTTTTGCTTCATCATCTGGACAAAAACAAGGGAGCACTGGCTCCCCATCCGTCTCTGTCTGCATTTTCAAATCCTGGTTTCAACATCCAGAGCTCTTAACCACCACACACCGGTCTATAGGAAAGACCTTGTGCAGTCGGACACTCCCAGCAGGTCCCTGAGGTCATGTGACCAGGTTCTGCTGGTTGTTAAAGACTAAAGGTGACAGAGTCTTTGCAGCAGAGGCTCCATCCCTCTGGAACTCCTTCCTCTCAGCCTCAGATCTGCAGACTCACTGTTTTCTTTTATAAAAGCAGCTAAAAACATCTTTTTAAAATTGCTTTTTCATAATCCTGTTTTTACTTTTGTTTTAATTTGTGTTTTATTGTGAAGCACTTTGTGATTTTTATCTTGAGAGGTGCTATGTAAAAAAGAGTTTATTATTATTTTTTATCATTGATTTCATGTTATAAAGTATTCAACAATTGTTTTCCTGTTTCTCTTTCTTTATTATAGCATCTTCAAACATTTTTTGGCCCTTAACTCCCACAATTTTTCAGCTATTTCAACCATTCAACTATTCCCATGTTCAGCCCCTTACGCCTTTTCATGCTCTGACTTTTGGTCCTTAAAATCCTTCAACTTTTCAAGATACTCCAGGACTTCCAGGATTTCTGCCTCCATTGAAATACACGGGGAATCCTGGGTGCAGAAGCTCGTTGGTTCAAGACCCGGCACTTTTTTACAAAAAAAATGTTTTTTGTTATTTTGCTGATTTCACTTTATTTATGGTCAACTTTGATCATTACTTTATTTATTTTTACCAATGTAAGTTTCATTTTCATTCAGCAGTAAAGACCCTGCATTTTCTTCTAGAAACTTTTTTTAAACCAACGGACAAAAAGCATTGGTGGACCGACGTTATTCCACAGTTTATCACAACAAAAAGACAGTAGAAAAGATCTTTGCCCTTCAAATGGCTCCATGACGGACACGACAGCATGTCTACCACATTTTACCATCAACAGCAATGTTACTTTTAAATTGTCCGCTGACTACATTTCTTAATATGGCGTTGAGCACACTTTCCTCTGCTGCAGCACAGCCAGATTGGTACAGGCTGTTACCATGACAACATGCCCCACCCCTTCTTGTAAAAGAAATATTTAAAAATGACTAACAATACCTGTGTACTAATAACTAACGTAATATCTTGATCTTTTGTATGTGACCATGGCATCAGCCCAACGTGGTGACCATTATCATAGTAGACACCACGTTGGGCATTATCCATTTTATTTGACCAAACTATTGCTTCCAACAAGCTCTGTGTTCATCTCTTGCACTATCCAGCTGAAGATCTAATGATTGTATTAAATTAGCTTTTAATGTTGGATTTCTGTGACTGATTTTCTACTGGGAGTGGTCCTCTTTCCATCAGTGGATCCAGTAGAAGCTGTTTTTCTGTTTGTGTTTGCAGAGCTGCTCAGGATGGATTTGGGCTTTATCTCAGTGAAAACAGCCTTCAGGATCAAGAACTGGAGCTTCTGTCTGGCTCTCTGATGAGCTGCGTACCACAAAAGGAGGCTGCCCCCAGTTCCAGGAGTTCAATTAATAAAACATTGCTAATACAGAAAGGGATTTTCTATTCAATTCAATTTTATTTATTTAGCCTAATATTACAACAAAGTTGTCTCAGGGGCTTTATACTGGAAAGTGTTTTTTGAAAATGTTAATGACCTAGTAAATAAAGTAGCGTTAAGGCTGATGTAAAAACTGTTTTTTTCTGTCTGATGCATCTTTAATTGAATCAGTTTGGCCCTTTGTAAACTGCTGCAGAAAAAAAACGGACATTCAACACTGAGAATAAGCAGCTCTTGATGTAACATTTTACTGAATGGTGGAACTTTTTCCATCCTGTCCCACAATGTTGTTCTCTTCTTTTATTAGAACTTTAAAGATCCACTCCATAGAAAATGGTGTTTTCTGTGTTTTTCACATGTTCTTGTGGTATTTTTTTCATGATGGTGTTACGGTGGAGGTTGGGGGAGTACCAAGGTGCAGAGAGGAGGAGGCAGGAGGTCCCAGGGGAGCAGGAGCTTTAATTGCTTCAAACTACAAACCCAAATCACAGCTGACCAGGCTAGAAAAACTCAAAAGGAGAAACATTAAAACTACACAGAGACAGGGGAAAAGCATAATATGGAGCAGCACAGCAGGAAGGGAAGGACAGGACTTAAATACGTACAGACAAACCAAACACAGCTGGAAACAATCAGGACAGATGGGGACCAAACGCAAAACTCGACACAACAAAACAGGAAACCTTTCAAAATAAAACAGGAAACATAACAGAAATAAAAGAGAACCAGAACACAGAAATAAGGAAGTAAAATCTTAACAGATGGAGGACATTTATAAAAGAATTTAAGAATAAAACTGCTTTTACGAGAATGTCTTTCTTCACATCTTGATGGATCAGGAGCAGATAAAAACCCACCTATTGATCAGTGTTGCCAGACTGGGCAGTTTTCCATCCAACTGGGCAGTTTTGGTTTAAAATTTGTGGGTAAAAATGGCTGTGGGCAGGTTCCAAATTTATGCAAATTTATGGTGAATTTCTGCAGCGCTGCAGACAATATGTCTTTAAAAAAATGACACATTTCTTTAAATTTGGCTAAAATAGCATAATCACAATTAAAAGACTAGCAGGAATGCTTTGACAGTAGAAAAAAATCATTGGACTTCATTGTTTGAGTCAGTAAGAGCATCTATTTCCTCTGAAAACAAGCTCTGTGTCAGCAGAAAGGATGTTTTCAAAACTTGCCAAAAACATTCTGGGCAGCTTAGATTGCTCTAATGACCCAACAGCAGAACACAAACCTCAGAAAGTTCTGCGCTTTGCTGCTGCTGGACTCTGCAGCTTTGAGGGACACACATGCTCATTCAGACACTGATGGCTCCTGAAGAACCTGAACTCCTGAGATTCCAAAGTGTCACACCAACAATCCCCTGAAAACATCACTGCTGTAATCTGCAGGCGGTGGATGATTTCTGTGTGTTTACATCATTTCACTTATGAAACTGGCAACACTCTGCTTCAGCAGGAAAGACACACACATACTCAGACGCATCACAAAGACACACTTACACTTAGAACATATAGAAAATTAATTATTAATAAACACTGCATGTGCCAAAACTGGGTCAACGTGCAACAGCAGGCCCCCACAGCCAATGAATAGACATCACCACGTTTTAAAGCAAGACTCTCACAATGAAAAACCTGCAGTTTTAAGTTTGGAGAGTCTCAGGAGCAGAGATCAACCTTCAGCTGGAACAGGAACCTGCAGCTTCATGACTTCCATGGATCTTAAGCTGGAATCACATTTAGGAAATGTAATATTATTTTGATTTTTAAAGACAATTTGGATTTTTTTTTTATGGAAAAGACATTTTCATAGTAAGGCATGAGGCGGAGCAGTCTTAGTGTTACCCCTTCACACTGTACGTTGCTAATTCCTAATGTACCATTAAATCCACAGCTCCTCCTAATTTAGCATCAGCCTGAACGGAAAATAAATCAAAGAATATTTTTTATATAATTGGAAATATATTCAGGCACGAAAGGGTTAAAACATCACTGATATGGAATCATTAAGCTCAAGTTTGATTGTAAAAAGAACACAGACATGCAGAGAAAAGAGCAAAACAGAGACTTCAGCATCTTCTAGAGACGGTCTTTGAATGGAGCGTCCTTCAGAGGAGCGGTGGTTTCTTCAGAGCTAACCCTCAAAATTCTGTCTTCTCCACATCCACAGGACACTCTGACATCACCGTTCCAGGCATCTCCAACCCGGTACAGACCCCTCGTGACATTCAGGACCCGCTGGAGAACAGAACCTTCGCTGCCACAGCGACCCCATCCCAGACAAGAAGACAATGGAAGGATGGACGTACTGTAAGACTTTGACTTAGAGGCTGGACTTTCACGGAGGGACCTGTGACCCGTTCAAGAGCCAAGAGACATTTTAACTCGAGGAGAGCTGCAGCATTTATCTGCTGATCTCACAATGAGGATGAATCCAGTTTATCAACCGAGCCTGGACAGGCTCCACTTAAGTCTTGATTGTTTTTACGCACTGGTTCATTTGAAGCAGAGGGCACTTTCCTAACTACTTCTACCTTTGCTTTAGGTGTTTTCAGTAACGTGAAGAACCGGGCAGAACCTTTAAATAATTAAGTAGAACAGCGTCAGGCGATGACCGCGTCTTTTCCATGGAGAATACCAGAGTGTTTGGATTCTTTCATCTCTCCATTAGTGTGGGCAGCGGACAAAGCAAAAGGCCGTCAGCGCCGGCTCCTCAATGCTTGTTAACAGAAACATCTCTGGTTCTGGAGGCTCTGGAGGAACACGTTATAAAAAACAGACTGGCTACTTCCTGTGCCTTGTGCTGGAGAATCCTCCTGGGGATCAGAGGATTACCAAAGAATATTTGCTGAATATACTTTTTACAACAACTATTGACTGCTTTTTAAAGGGAAGAGCAGTAAATGAGCTGTATTTATGTGTAAGAGAAGCTGCAGTTTCACTGCTGGTAAAATGTTTTATTTGATTGCAGTCTTAGTTATTTTAATCTAGGCTCTAAACTGAGAACACAAGCCGCTGCATCCCACTGCACATAGAGTGAAACTTTTCACTGCGACCATCTTGTCCATTCCAGCTGCTCTGTCTGAAGGGGATGCTGCTGGTCTGCTTTGATAAAAGGATGCCTCGTACGGTTGTTATAGCTGTGAATTTCCTTGTGAGGCTGCCTTGCAGGACTCCCAGCAGGCCCAAAGTGGATAATGAGGGGTTTTTGGTGAAGCTCTGCAGGAACCACAGCTGCTTTCTGTGTCATCGCCTGCAGACCTGATGAGAACCCTATCGATAGGTTTGAATGTGAAGTTTGGTTCAGCATCCGTTTTCTTCAAAGCCTTTCACATCTGCATTAGAAATCCCTTTTAGTCTCAATTCAAAGACCAGATGAAGAGGACCAAGTGACCCGAGGGACAGCAAAGGAGAGGCTCCACCACACCCTCTTCTTAAATGATTGTTGCATTGTGATAATTAAACATTTCTGAGCCAAAAACATTTTTTGAAATGGTTTATTTCAAGCAATCAAATAGGAGTAATACACAAAAACAATACCACCATCAGTTATACATTCATACAATAACTAATCAAACTTAGAATAATTATACATAAAATTTTCTGCTGAATAACAGCTGATCTTCTGGGTTTAAACAGTTTCTAGTCTCTTCCATGTTATGTCTGCAGACATTAGATTCAGGTCCATATCCTTCTTCAGCTGATATCAGCTCGGTGAAAGTTGAGGTCAAGTTGTCTGCAGGTCAGAACTCTGCTGTTAATCAGGTCACTTCAGACTTTTGGTGAAAATGATGAATCTAGGCGTAATATTTCTTGAAATTATTTAGCTCTTTGATTTATTACTCCATGTTGTTTCAGACGACCGTAATCAGACACTTCTCAAAGTCTTTCATGGTGTTCACAACCAGAACCTTGGACCGGTCCGGTGGACCGAGTGGTTTGACGTAAATCCTGCAGCCTTTAACCCAAGTGTTCTCAATCTGCTTCTGCTTCCTGAGAAGCCGTGCATGTTTGGAGATTTCAGCATTCCTTCTGGTCAGATGGTCGTTCAGATAAGCAGTAGATCCCTTCAGGTTCTTCCTTTGGTTCATCAGAGCTAGCTTGTGTTTGTGATTCACAAACCTGATGAGGATCGCTGGTTTATCCGTCTCCTTTCTCCTGGGGAGCAGGTGGCAGGTCTCCATGGTGTTGAGGTCCAGGGAAATCCCTTTAGATGTGAGAAATGAATGTATTTGCTGATCCAGAGACTCTACACCGCTCTCCGTTTCAGAGCTCCTAGCGCTATTAGCTTTAGCAGTGCTAGCTCCAGCTGCATTTAGCTTTGCCCGAGGTTTGATTGGTACTCCAGTCAGAATGACATTATTCATCCTTACTTGTTGTTCAACATCGTCCAGTCTTTTCTCCAGAATGTTGACCCGGTTTTCTCGTTGCTCGTTTTTAACGCGGAGCCTCAGGAATTCTTCCAATAGCACTGACAGCGGAGTTAGCTTTGCATTCACTTGTTCCATAAAGGGATACAACGTAGCTTAGATATCATCAAGAGACTTTTTAAGGTCTTCGTATTCCTGGCTTTTCTTGGGGGCCATGGTGAGCTCTCTTTTTGGAGAAAATCAACTTTTTAAGACATTTGAAGATAGTTGTATAGCCGCCGTGAGCCCCCACGCTAGAGGTAAGATCTTAAGCCCGACCCCGACCCGGTCGGGCTCTAAATGACAGTCATTGCGTTCGGGTCGGGTCGGGCCGGGCTTTTCTCTCGCTGACTTTTTTAATAAATAATGGCTGCAAAGAAGCTCCTTAGGCGGGCGGTTGTCAAACAGCTCTTTATTAATCCTGTTTGTCAGAACGGTTACCCCACGAACCCCCCTGTTTCAATGTTGTGTTTCCTGGTATGTGAAGTGAGAGCCATGGCTTCCAGAACGCCACCAGCTCCACCCACCACCGGACAAAACCCACAACACACCACAAAACCAAAATAAATGAACTAACAATGCACCTAAACCATCAACAAATAACACCAAAGTGAAAAACTAAAGAAAAAGCACAGACAAGGCAAACAAATCAAACACTCCTCAGCTCCTCCAATCAAACTCCTGCCACACAGAAGAACTGTATTGAGAATTACAATACTTTAATAAATCACATTAAAATAAAGACACACAGTAAATTAAAACGAAATAAAACCTAAAGGGTACCCCATTGCGGAGCAAAAACAGTAGCTAATCCATCAGAATTGGATCACATTATCCTCCCCGATAGTACACAGAACTCCCTCCAGAGCCCACATACTTTTAAACATTTGAAGATTGTCGATCAATTTAAAATAAGCAGATTCCACATTCACACAGCTTTTCAGAAGAGTAAAAACCATAAAGAGAACATCCACACAACCAACAGAGAGTAACTGATTTTTCCTCGTAACTAAATGCAAGTTTAGTTGTTGCAAAAATCAAATTAAGAAAGGTGTGAACATGTTTCCTTCAGACCGTATACTTGGGACCAAAAAACGAACAATGGGAAGGAAAACACTGAAAACACCTCCCCGAGCCTGAGACACCAGTTTTACAAGACTGTGAACAAAGCCCTTACCCAGTTACACTCAATTACCAAATGTGCTAGAGTTTCAGATGTTCCACAAAAATCACATTTGTCTGATTGAGTTGGAGCAAAGTATGCTTTGTATATGTTCGTAGCTATGGCAACGTGTACAAATCTCCACTGGAGATCAGCTGTGTTTTTTTCAACAGGCAACTTGTACAGAGACCGCCAGCATCCTTTTGGAGTGTGCCCTGTTCCAAAAACCTTAGTCAACTTGGAGGCAACCATGTCTTTCAACGACTGCAGATGTCAAACTTTCAGACACGTGGTGTAGAGTCTTCTTTGCCATAGTCTTGAACTCTCCGTCTCCTGCATTACCGAAGGCAAGCAGTTTATCCTCATCCTCTGTCCAATCCTCAACATTCGGGGAGACGGTCAAGGACTGAAAAGAATATTGGGAGGAACCAGACCAGCCGTCATTGGGAAGTCAAAGAAAATGTTTTCACTGGGCAGCAACAGATTTCATGATGTCCTCTGCCACTTTAGCCAGGAGCCTGGGACGTAGACTAACCCGATGACTCATGGCTTCCAGGGGTGAAAGCAAGTGACCCAGCTTCACTCAACCAACATTTCTTAATGCTGTTCTAACTGAATACGAGTTCAGGAGATCAGAGTCAACCAGAGTGTTAAAAAACAAGGGTTCTTCGAGTATCATTTAGTTCTCCATGCCTCTGTTTGGTGCAGTACGATTCATGTATTGTCCCTTTTTCCCTCTCCCCTCCTGGGGAGTGGGAGTGCTTCCAGACTCCAGTTGGCCCATCCGTGCTCCTGTTCCTGACTGTGTACCTCGTCTCTGCTCCTGCTCCTACACCTGGCTGTGGTTCCTGTCTCCGGCTCGACTCGCGCCCCTGACTGTCCCCAACCCCGGCTGGATGAAGCTCGTCTGCTGGACTTTAAATATGTAGATGTAAAGTTAGATAAGTGAATTCTTCTCTATGAGTTCTGGTAAATCGCCTGTCCGTCCTGGGGGAGGATCCCTCCTTCATGTGGGCACCCCTGAGGTTTCTTCATTTTTTTCCGGAATCCGGTTTTTTAGGAGTTTTTCCTCACCGCGAAGGGGGGTCTAAGGGCAGGGATGCCAGTATAGCTTAGTCAGTTTGTTAGTTCAATTTAGTATTTTCCTATTGACTCTTTGTATTCATGATCCTTTTGTGTTTATGTTTTACTTCAAAGCCCATTGAGACGACTGTTGTTGTGATTTTGGGCTATACAAATAAAATTGAATTGAATTGAATTGAATCCACAGTCCGGAGTGGCAGCCAGAGTAAACTTTAGAGCTCTTCATGCTTCAAGAACTGAGCCATAGAAAGCGGGGAGATCACTCAAATCCTGATGTCCGCTGGTCAAAAGAAAGAGCAGCTTGTCATAGCCAACACCTCAGGCTATTCTCAGGAATCTTCCGACAGTGTCGAGCCATCGCATGCCACTGTGATACAGCAGCCGCTGGGCAGTTCACAGTCTGAATGACATCAGTCTGGGTGTGACGTCAACTAAATCCTGCCCCCCCCTCAGAAAGCGCAAGAAACAGGGAAGCTTCATGTGTCCAGTTGTTTGCAATCAAGACGCGTCCTCTGTAAGACAGCTGGGGTAGAAACCATTTCCATTTAGACAACCTAGCACAAACTTTGTCCAACAACCCATCCCAATTTTTCATCTAAAACTCACTTGTCTGAAACTCACTTGTACCCAAATAAACCCCAAGAACTTTTAAACCCCTTCTGGTCCAAACTATACCTGCAGGCAATGTAGGAGGTGTTTTTCCCCTCATTCCCCGAACATGCAGGCCGTGCATTTCAACCAATTAACCATGGCTGATGACGTCTTGGCATAGATCTGAAAACACTCACTAAGGGCAGTGACATCATCTTGATTGGTCATAAACACAGTGACATCGTCGGCATAAGTGCTCACTACCAAAGAAAAAGAAGCCCTCCAACCCAGCCCTGGCAAAGAAACCCCGCTCATCTTAAATCACAATCTACACAAGAGAGGTTCAATGGCCAAAACATACAGCAGCCCAGAAATAGGACAGCCTTGCTGTATACCACAGGAAATTGGAAAGGGTCTACTAAGACCGCCACCAACCTTCACCAAACACTCAGAACCATTAAATAGCAATTTCACCCAAGAAAGAAAAATCCCACCAAACCCAAAAGCACTCAAACTAGAAAACAAATAGGTGTGGTCTATTCTGTCAAAAGCTTTTTCTTGGTTCAAAGAAATTATTCCACAATGACAATTAGCTTCGGTGCACAAGTCAAAAGCATAGAAAGAGGTTGTCCATGATGTGTCTGTCAGGGACACAACACGTCTGGTCTGCATGCACTAGTGAGTCAATGCAACCTTGCAGTCTGTTGGCGAGAAGCTTTGAAACCAGTTTATAGTCTGTACATAGAGCCACAGGTCTCCAGTACTTTAACTGAGCCAGAAGAAGATGAAGAAGAAGAAGAAGCCTTTATTGTCATTGTGCTTAATAAAACAACATTGTAGCAGCCTTGGAGTGGTGATACTATAAATTTAAATCAAAATATGTACAAGTAACCAATAAAAATACAAGTATAAAAATAAAAAAATAGAATGCAATAAAGTGCAGCATAAGTAAATGTTGTGTGTGAATGTGGATGAAAATCAGTTATTGCTCACAGAAGTTGTCGATTTGGAGCAGAGTGGGAAGTCCTTGTAAACAGTAGCATCGTGTGTGTAAAACAGTCAGAGTGGGGTGTAGTTAGTGGAAGTATGTGTGCTCACTATGGTTATTGCCTGTGGACAGAAGCTGTTCCTGAGCTGTTCTGTTTGTCCTGGTTCTGATGGACCCGTACCTCCTGCCACAGGGAAAAGCAGGATGGGTTGGAGACAGTGATGATACTGACTCCACCCATCCTTACATCCACCCATAACACTCATAAGGACGGAGTTACTGACTGTTCTGCACATAAAGTCAGGTGGAACAAATGTTCTGACAGATAACCTAAACCACCCTGAAAATTCAAGAAATTCTCAATTTGAAGTCATAAAATCTTTGCTCATACCATCTAAGAGTGCTGCAGCATCTCATTTAGGCCTCTTTTTCCCTCCACTCTGCTCTTAGTTCCAACTTTAACTTTTTATCATGCAACTCTAAATTAAAGTTATTTTTGTTTTCTTTCATCAACATTTGATCTAAAAAGGGGAATCATGAGCTTCAGTTGGACCTTCGTACCCTAACGGAGTCACTCTGTTGACGGTTGACCAGACTGTGTCCTCCTCACATGGACAGCTCCTCTCTTGTTACGGTTCAAACTGCAGAGACAGACAGGTTGTCTGCAGAGACAGACAGGTAATCTGTCTCACTCACTGCAGCCACCACTGAAGAAGAAAGCATCACTGATAATTATAACAAATCTTTTCTCTGGCAAAAAGTGCAGAACTCTTTCCCAGAGCTGTCTTTCTGCCTCTGCTGTTGAGAACAGTGGGGAAACAAGCCAAGTGGAAAAGTGTCCAATCAGTGCCACGCAGAGCGGCAGGGGGGACAATCAATGCAGCCGCATGAGATAAACGGCACAGAAGCTCTGCAAACACATAGAGGCAGTCACATGGCTGCTGAGTGTCTAGATAATGTGGGATAATACCCATGAAATCCAGCTGGAACAAAAACAATTCTCTTTTTTTACTCCACCAAACACAGAAGGACCCAGACAGCAGCTCGGAAGCCCCGAAGGAACCTCTGTCCCAAAGTTTAACCTCTCCAAAGTAAAACCTATTTGTCATTTTCTCCTGTTTTAAGACTCTCTGAGAAAAATCTGCTCATTATTTTACACCTCAATACTCTGGAAAATCTTTAGACCCTCAAGGGTTACATTGAAAAGATTTCAGGGCAGAATCCCCTCGGATTTTGGTTTTTGTTCTCCAGGATCAGGAGATCCGAGGAGGAGAGCATGCGAGCCGTTCCCACACAGGAGCAGGCCTCCAGGCCAGCCTGCACACATGGCCCCTGCCCAGCCCAGCCCAGCCCAGCCCAGGATGCCGGTCATGCTTCTCACCAGCAGAAAATGTACATAAGTTCAGAACTGAAGGTATACACAGAATCAAATGCAAATTCTAATACCTACATCAGTTGTAATTATTACCAAGTCATGGTGGTCGTATCGCAAAGCTAACACAATTTTTGCTTTGACACAGTAAAGTGTCAAAACACAACAATAAGAACATGCTGCCATGTTTATCGAGTCATTAGCTGACCCACCGTCAGACAACTAATTGTCAAATATGATAGTTCTAATCCAGGGGTGCTCAAACTGTCAGTCACGATCCACCGGTTGATGGCGAAGGAAGTGCGGTCAGATCATGGGGCTTCAGAAATAAAAACAAACCATCTATCGACCTCGCAATGAAGTATGTCACCTGACTGACACACAGAACGATCAATGGAACATTTTCTGACACGAACGTCACTGCCCAAGCATGTCCAACGACAATGAGCGCCACGCGAGTTTGTCTTTAGAAAGGTGTGAGCGTTCAGCGTCAGACTCCTAACCATGGCTGAAGGTGCTAATGTGCTTTATTTTCTCTCATCAGGTCCAAGGTCAGTCACTCAAAAAGAAAGCGCAGATGGAACCTTCCTGTTGTTGGCACACTGCAGCGCCATTGAGATGACAACTACGGACACACACATCCAGTTCAACAAGCCATTGATGGAAAAATGACAGACATTTTTTATCATGTTGTAATCTCACATATCAACATGTTTTTTATTCATTATTTTATTTAACCTTTATTTAACCAGGAAAGTCTCATTGAGATGAAAAACCTCTTTTCCAAGGGAGTCCTGGCTAAGAGGCAGCACATTTCAATAGAGAGAATACATAGAAACAAACATCCTTCAAATCAGACAAATCATGAGAAGCAGTTCCACATTACTGTTTCAGTCTCTGCCGCTTTGAGTTTGTTCTTAAAAACATTTAAAGATACCAGTTCAGTTAGTTTCCAGTCTTTCTGCAGCATTTTCCAAGCAAAAGGAGCAGAGTGGACAAAGACTTTTCTCCAGATCTGTGCAGCAAATGGAACAGAAAGCAACAACTGGACTTTAGATCTTAACCCTTTGTGCTATCCTATGACCTATGACCCCACTCCCAATGTTAAAGAGCCTAGGATAGACCAAGGGTTAATGAGTAAGATTCCACACTTCTTGTGATTAAAAAACAAATGTAGGGAAGCAGTAATCCAAGCAAGGCCTTGTAAAACAAAGTGTACCAATGTCCTTGCCTCCTAGTGGCCAGAGAAGGTCATTGTACTCTGGAATACAGGTCACAATGATGCGTCGGTTGGTAATGATCCTCAGGGAAGCATGATACATGGTGTCAACCGTTTGGAGACATGAAGACGAGGCATTCATGAACAGAATATCACCATAATCCAGCACAGAAAAAAAGTTGCGGCGACAAGACGCTCTTTTACTTCAAAAGAAGAAACAGAGCTGGGACAGGAAGGAGACGAGTATTGAGAGGGAAATCTGATGGAATATTGATAGCAAAATGCATTATGTTATGTATCAATTAAACTGTTGTCCTATTCACTTTAAAATCTGATTTTTCTATGATACGTCTGCATAGTTGAGTTTAAAACTATAAATATTTCAACATAACGTTCTATTAAATAATATTATTAGACTATATGTTATCATTCAAAAGTAGCTTGCATGACAAAAAAGTGTAAGCACGCCTTTTCACTTGTATTTTTCAATGCAGGTTTGACTTTCACACTAGTATCTGTGTCCATATAAGTTCTACGATCTAAACATGACAATGTTGCTGGACACCCCCTCCCCCCAGCCGTTGGTGGAGTCCACTTACCCTTTCAGCCATAATATCTACAGGAGGAAAGCTTCAGGAGGGAGGATCCACAGCCAGTCGTCCTGAGTTAGGTTTGGGGGGCTGGGGGCAAGAAACAGAAAAGTCCACCATGAGTTAACTCACTGGAGCCTTTGGCATAACTTCTGTGTTAACATAATTCACAGGTAAAGGTGACATTTGATTGAAAGAGCAGTGCAGTAAAAAAAAAGCTCTGCTCCTTCGTGATGTTCCAGCCTCCATCACCTCAGCTCCTCCACCTGCAGCAGCTCTCCACCCCATACCTCAGCTCCTCCACCTGCAGCAGCTCTCCACCCCATACCTCAGCTCCTCCACCTGCAGCAGCTCTCCACCCCATACCTCAGCTCCTCCACCTGCAGCAGCTCTCCACCCCATACCTCAGCTCCTCCACCTGCAGCAGCTCTCCACCCCATACCTCAGCTCCTCCACCTGCAGCAGCTCTCCACCCCATACCTCAGCTCCTCCACCTGCAGCAGCGCTCCACCCCATACCTCAGCTCCTCCACCTGCAGCAGCTCTCCACCCCATACCTCAGCTCCTCCACCTGCAGCAGCTCTCCACCCCATACCTCAGCTCCTCCACCTGCAGCAGCTCTCCACCCCATACCTCAGCTCCTCCACCTGCAGCAGCGCTCCACCCCATACCTCAGCTCCTCCACCTGCAGCAGCGCTCCACCCCATTTCTCTCCGCTGCTGTGGAAAAAGCTGCTAAAGGAACTGCCTGGTTTCCCATGATGGTGAGGAGGAAGAGGAGCTTCAACAAACAAGTGACTGAAGATCAGAGATGGAATTAAAAGTTAGCAGATGCAATAATTTTTGTCTCCACCGGAGCGCTTTGACCCCCCGGGCCTGAAACTCCAGACTCCTGTAAAACATTGTGTGCATGAAAGCAGAAAAGTGCAGGCAAACCCTTCTGACTAGATGGATTTGGTTTTCTGATGAAACAGAATAAATCAGAGACGCCACATGTTTTTCCTCCCACATTTAGCAACGGATGCATTCATCGATTTGCATTTCAAAAACTATTTGCTCTACAACTTCTGTCAGACGCTGCAGCAAGAGCGAAGAGATGCAGTTCTCCTGATTGTTGAATCAAAACACTCATCAGCAGAGAAAAGTAAATCTGTTCTGATGACTCAGATCTGGAGGTGTGAACTGCAGCTCCCAACATGCCTGAAGGACCCCCAGGAAAGTCTCCAAATCCAGAGATCTGAAGGGAAACTAAATTCCTTTAAGAGGGGGGCCGTCGCATGTGAGGCTGATTGACGGATGCTGCATGAACCTAAAATGTCACATGATCAAAGTGAAACAGAAAACCAGAGGGACCTTTAAATGCTTTCTTCTTCAGAAACGTATCTTGATGCTTTGGCGAACGCCTCGCTTTGAGGTAAAATGCAAACACATTTTAAATGTTAAACTTTAAATCCTTCTATTGTCGTCCAGAAAGCAGAACCCGTCCACAAAGACTTTACACACATCTTTACGAGCGCCAGTGGATGTGCAGGTAAAGTGGAAAAAACCACACCTCCAACCTATTCTTCAGAACTACCAGCACTGCCAACTGACGTTTTACGAGTTTGTAGCATCTTTTACAGGAATGCGCTGTCCATTTTGTTGTTGTATTTTGTTGTATGGCAGTGGTCTCCAACGACCGGGCCGCGGACTGATACCGGTGAGTGGATGAACTGGCACCAGGCTGCAGAAGAAATAATTAATTATGCCTGGTTCTTTTTTCTGTCTTTTAAATTTCGACAATCTTTTATTTTTTAGACAGCTGCCCCGGCGACCCCCTCCAAGATGAGTGGAAGAGGATGGATGGATGGATGGATGGATGCATGGATGAATGGATGGATGGATGGATGAATGGATGCATGGATGGATGGATGGATGCATGGATGGATGGATGATGGATGCATGGATGCATGGATGAATGGATGCATGGATGCATGGATGGATGGATGGATGGATGGATGGATGGATGGATGGATGCATGGATGGATGGATGGATGGATGCATGGATGGATGGATGGATGGATGGATGGATGGATGGATGGATGGATGGATGGATGGATGGATGCATGGATGCATGGATGCATGGATGCATGGATGGATGGATGGATGGATGGATGGATGGATGGATGGATGCATGGATGGATGGATGGATGGATGCATGGATGGATGGATGGATGGATGGATGGATGGATGGATGGATGGATGGATGGATGGATGGATGCATGGATGGATGGATGGATGGATGCATGGATGGATGGATGGATGGATGGATGGATGGATGCATGGATGGATGGATGGATGGATGGATGGATTCTCTCAGCCTGTAAAGTTAAGGGGAGGAAAAATGACAACATTTGAATTATCTTTTACTCTGAAAAAAGTTGGTTTTAAGAATCCACAGGAATCTGTTTGTTACATTTCAGAGTGTTTTTTTCTTTTTAAAATCGGACCAAAGTTAAGCATCCCCGGCAACCCCCACCCCTTTCCGCCGGGCTGCGGTAAAATCCCAGGGGTTGACCGGTCCACAGTCTCATAAAGGCTGGGGAACACTGATGTATGGCACTTAGTTTACTATGAACAAGTTTCAGCGCAGACTAAACAAGCTCACTGGCCTTGTGGGAGAGTGTCCGCCGTGTGACTGGAAGGTCGTGAGTTCAAATCCAGGCAGATGGGATGGGTGGGTCATGCTGGCGGGGCTCACTGGGGGTGTCTCTCTCTCTGGGATCACGTCAGCGCCCGCCCTCCATCCTGCTTTTACTTGCATATTAGACACCCTGATTCATCTAGGGCCTTGTGGGGAGGGTCTGGTAGAGGGGGCCACGGTGAAACATCCGTGCTCATCTTTCACTGGTCCCCCCCACAATTTTAACTTCCACTTTAGACACACAAACTGCATGTTAGCAGCACACACACAGCAAATACAGCCCACTCAGAGGGACCCCGGAGTGGGGGGGCTCTGCAGCTTGGCAGCGGTGGGGCCCGTCACACTGGAGACCTCCTATTTTACCTGCAGCATACACACAGCACACCCACACCACCATGCATGGGTGGGGTCGGGGAGGGGCGGCTGGTGTTCAGCCGCCTGGTCCTCTCAGGGCTGCCGGGCTTGTGGGTATCCTGTCAGCTGCAGTGATGGTCAGGCGTTTTAGGAGTTTTTCCCAACCGCAAAGGGGGGTCTAAGGGCAGGGATGCCAGTATAGCTTAGTCAGTTTGTTAGTTCATTTTAGTATTTTCCTATTGACTCTTTGTATTCATGATCCTTTTGAGTTCATGTTTTACTTCGAAGCCCATCGAGACGTTTGTTGTTGTGATTTTGGGCTATACAAATAAAATTGAATTGAATTGAATTGAATTGAATTGAATTGAATTGAATTGAACTGCTTCCTGTCTGCTTCATCCTTCCTCCTAACCCACAATGTGTTGATGGACAGATGTCTTCTGCTCATTTTCGTGTCAGAATTTCACCTTTGATGTAATATTTGTCTTTCCAGCAGATCTGGTATAGTTGTTACAGCTTAAAATAATAACTTATTCAAATCAGTGCCTGTATACCCACTTTCTCACCTCTCTTCCTTTTGCTCTCTTCCACCCCCCCCTCACATTCTTCCCCTCTCAAGTCAAAGTCAAAGTCAAAGTAACTTTATTTGTCAGTATCTACAATGTTGACACATACATAGAAATTGAAATTGCGTTTTCTCTTCATCTTCAGTTAAACGGGGAGACACCTTCAAATTGCACAATAAACAAACTATAAATAGAAGAGGCCTAAATATAAATAGTATAAAAAAAATAAAAAAGTAAAAGTAAAAAATGAGGAGACAATAAAGTGACTGAAGTACAGTTCCTTGTTAACGGCACTTGAGGACTGGTGGAAGGTGCAGTTAGTGCTGATGAGGTAGGTGACCTGTGTATGTCAGGGGTCAGCAGAGCAGAAGGGCAACGGGGCAGCAAGAGGGGAGGGGGGGCAGGGCTGGGAGAGAGTTCAGCTTCCTGACAGCCTGGAGGAGAAAACTGTCTCTGTGTCTCCCTCCCCACACACACTAAATGTAACAAATAAATACAAAATAATACAATAAAAGGGGTTTATACAAATCTACACTTTGGTTGCTCAAAGTTATATAACCTCTTTTGTGTAAAGCCTTTCCAACACAAAAGGTCTTCAGCTCTGATCTGTTTGCTCAGTTGTTGGACAGGACAAGTTAGAAAAAAATAAATAAATACATTAAAAAAAATCAAATTCAGGCCGAGTCATACCAAAGACTTTAAACATGGGAACCAATGGCTCCCTGCTAGACGCTCAGCATTAAGGGGTTGTATTGGGGGAGTGGTCAGCTGTCACACAGCTAGGTGTGTGACAGCTAACACGACTTTAACTTGACCTAATTACTGAAGCAGTTTTCAGGGACAGTGTCACATTTCCTCACTGATGATATGAGGAAAAAAGTGCAATTTTCTCTTTTGGCCAGTTTCCAGTTTCTTATCTGCAAATCACCCATTAACACCATTGACTGCATATGAAAACTGGGCTCAATGCCCCTCCCTCCTGGTGTTCCAAACAGGAAGTGGCTCCTAGAAGCCAAAATCGCATAGACTTCAATAGAGACATAAACAGCTGTTCCTCAGTCACTCACTCAGTTCTATTGGTCAGAACAATCATTCCAGCTCTGATACCTTTATTTAACACTTTCTTAATAATCAATTTGTTTGTAGTTCAAGTTATTTAAGTTATAAACTGACCAATCAGAAGCCTCAATAAAGCAGGTGGAGCCTGCTGGCCCCCAAAATCCAACTTGCAAAACATCTCACAAATTTTGTGTAGCCTACTTTCACTGGGAGGGGTGTGGCCTTCCAACAAGCTCAGTCCTCGTTGGTGAGAGTGGTTGCCATAGAAACGATGACTACGACTGTCTTGGTCCAATCACTGCTGACTGAAGATGCGTGGCTCTACCATGGCCGTGTTTGAATCACAAATTATATCAGTGACTGGGCTGACTTCATGTGGTTGGAGCTGAACATAAATCATTTTCTCTGGATGACGTCACACTCAGTCAGTCCAGGTCTCTGATACAGTCAAGGGTCCCCATCCAAGTTTAGACACACATTTTAAGTCCAAAACAGAAACCAGTGAGACCATTTATTCATAATCTGCAGCAGCAAAGGGAGGGTCATCTTACATGTGAGTCTGAATTTTGTATTTTTAAACATTAATACGCACAGGATAGTATTGTAGAATAAGCGGAAATGCACAGCTATGTTTGATTCAGAATATGTGTCTTAAAGACAACACAACTAATCTAGTCCAAGTTTATCAATCGTCATTCTAAATTCATCTAAAATCATCCCAAAGGGAGCTGAATGTGTCATAAAGATCTGAAAATAACAACAAACAACATTCTTTTTAAATCATTTGCTATAACAACAAATACACAGACAGCTGTTCATGTCGGGGATGTTACGTTACATTCATTTGAGGAGTACAACCGACTAAAACGGACCTTCAGAAAACGAAAAGAAAAAGAAATAACGTTTTTCACTGAACAAATCTAAATCAAATTTTCTACATTCTAAATTGTCCATTTTTTTCTTAATATTATGTATTTAAATGTGCAGTCTTATCTAGAGAGAATTGGAGTTGACCTTTTTTTCTTGTAGAGGTGAAATTTACCCAAAAATAAAGTCATTTGAATGCCGTTTTTTTTCTCATCAGTAATAGAAAGAAGCTTTATTATTACAGACTTAAGGTCCGTTTGCCACAATAAACACAAAACAAATGAAAGAAGAATAAAGATAAAATAAAAAACATCCATAAAAGTATAAAAGCAATAACACAAAATAACCAAGTATCATAAACATAAGACTAAAATGACTGCTGTACCAAAACCCAAAAATAGGAGACTGGTATCTAAGAGTGCTGTACCTTACATTGGTGAGAGTTAAAATGATTTTGCTATAAAATGTTTAAATTTGATTTAAATCACTAAACAAACATTTGACCTTTAATGTAAATCTCAGCACAAGTTCTAAATCCTGTCGCATACATTATTATGATTGTTGGAGCTTCTGCTCCACAAAAGAGTTTAGAAAGCCATTGACTTTACAGCAGAGTGCGTTTACTTAACCTAACAGGCCATATTTGATGTAGACTTGAGTTTGAAATGAAAACCGTTACATTTTGTTGATGAGACAATGTTAATGTTCCATGAGGCAGATCTTTTTCTGCAAAGAGTTTTGCTCCAAAACTTCTCAATCAGTCCAAACCCTTGAAATGTCTAAGGCACAGCCAAGCTAAGGGTCGGTCTGAAACCAGTGCAGGACAGAAACTTTATTGACGTGTGATCATGTGACTCATGTGACACGCCATGTTTCAAATCATGTTCTCGCATTTTGAAGCTTTGACGACTCTTGACAAATGTGTCCTTGAACTTGTCGCCCCAGACGCGTGTGGGAGGAGCTACCGCCAAATGTTTTTAGCCCAATCGCTGCATGGAGTGGAGCGGTGCCTGTCTATATATAGGCATGGAAGACACGGATGATGTCTGGAATGCCATGTATGTAACATAAGTAAAAAAAAAAAACATTCATCGTAAATACTGGTGATGCAGAAAATATGCATGATTGGTTCTGAAAACAGTGCAGGACAGACGCTATTGACTCGGGATGATGTGACACGTGACGTTTCAAATCATGTTCACACATTTTCAAACATTGAAAACTCAGCACAGTCAACACTTATTGTTCCTTCCAGAAAACTTTTATTTTTTCAAAGACAAATGTTTAATGTCTGCTTCTTGTCATGATCAACTCAAACTACTTTCTCATTTGATCTGGATTAGTCTAAACTATCCATCAATTTTCTAAACCCGCCGTATTCCCATTCATGGCTCACTGGGATGCTGGAGCTTATCCAGCTACTGAAGGGTGGGGGTGGGATACACCCATGACACGTCATCAGACAACCACACACACACCTAAAGCTCTGTCAGACTGCTGCTACGTACAATTTGCGCATTGTCCTTTGATGAAAACTGGTCATACAGGAACATACGTGGAAGAAAGTGATAAAAGCTGTGGTTCTTTATGTGAAATTTTGACTGATGTATCACGAATGAACACATTAAGACCACGGAAGAAGTACAAATAAACCACGCAAAGAAAACATATTTGGGGGCTCGTCTGGGATTTGGGGGCTCGTCTGGGATTTATCCGCCTGTATTGCTCTTGTTGTCTGACCTGGGTTTTCTGGCACTGGTATGCATAGTTGTGACCTGTGTCAGCACTTCGTTTTGGGGCATTTTTTTTGGGCCTCGCACTAGCTCATTTGTTAAGCCCTTGTGTTGGTGGTTTGCTCTTGTGGGTGTTGTTGTGTAGCCAGCTGTCATAATTAAGTACTGCACCAAAGATCAACTGTTTTTCGCATCCAGAATCCTGCGGTCTAGTTCACACTCTTTAGGCTGGTTTTGCTTGTAACTGTTTGCAAGAACTGCTATGAACTTCTGAGTGGCATTTATACTTTTCAAGTGACAGGACTGCCTCCAGATTTTATTTTTAATACAAAGGACAGCTTGCTCCAACACTTGCTGCTTCTGCAAATGCGCAGGCACATGAAAACCAGACGAGGAAGCGGTGTGTTCGCTGACTAAATGGAAGTAGGCAATACAGAGGAAAAAAAGTAAGAAAAATGCAAAAGTGGTGAACTGCATTCTCTAGAGCTGCAAAATATGAGATATAAGAGACAGTACAGACCAAAAGTTTGGACAAACCTTCTCATTCAAAGACTTTTCTTTATTTCCATTACTATGAATATTGTAGAGTCACACTGAAGGCTTCAAAACTGTGAATTAACACACGTGGAATTATACACATAACAAAAAAAATTGAAACAACTGAAAATATGTCATATTCTAGGTTCTTCATAGTAGCCACCTTTTGCTTTGATTACTGCTTTGCAAATTCTTGGCATTCTCTTGATGAGCTTCTAGAGGTAGTCACCTGAAATGTTTTTCACTTCACAGGTAGCCTTGTCAGGTTGAATAAGTGTGATTTCTGGCCTTATAAATGGGGTTGAGCCCGTCAGTTGTGTTGTGCAGAAGTCAGGTGGATCCACAGCTGATAGTCCTACTGAATAGACTGTTAGAATTTGGATTATGGCAAGAAAAAAGTAGCTAAGTACAGAAAAACGAGTGGCCATCATTACTTCAAGAAATGAAGGTCAGTCTGCCCCAAAAATTGGGAGAACTTTGAAAGTGTCCCAAAGTAAAGTCACAAAAACCATCGAGTACTACAAAGAAACTGGCTCACATGTGGTCAGCCCCAGGAAAGGAAGTCCAAGAGTCACCTCTGCTAGAGGATCAGTTCATCTAAGTCAGCAGCCTCAGAAATGGCAGGTTAACAGCAGCTCAGACTAGAGAGCAGGTCAATGGAACACAGAGTTCTAGCAGCAGACACATCTCTACAACAACTGCTAAAGGAGACTGTGGGAATCAGGCCTTCATGCCAGAATATCTGCTAGGAAACCACTGCTAAAGAAAGAACACAAGCAGAAGAGACGTGTTTGGACTAAAGAACACCAGGAATGGACATTAGACCAGGGGAAATCTGGGCTTTGGTCTGATGAGTCCAAATTGGAGATTTTTGGTTCCAACCACTGTGTCTTTGTGCGACGCAGAAAAGGTGAACGGATGGACTCTACATGCCTGGTTCCCACTGCTGAAGCATGGAGGAGGAGGTGTCATGGTGTGGGGGTGCTTTGCTGGTGACACTGTTGGGGATTTATTCCAAATTGAAGGCATACTGAACCAGCATGGCTACCACATCATCTTGCAGTGGCATGCTATTCCATCTGGTTTCCATTTAGTTGGACCATCATCTATTTTTCAACAGGACAATAACCCCAAACACACCTCCAGGTTGTAGAAGGGCTATTTGACCAAGAAGGAGAGTGATGGGGGGCTGCACCAGATGACCTGGCCTCCACAGTCACCGGACCTGAACCCAATCCAGATGGTTTGGGGTGAGCTGGGCCACAGAGTGAAGGCAAAAGGGTCAACAAGTGCTAACCATCTCTGGGAACTCCTTCAAGTTTGTTGGAAGACCATTTCAGGTAGAAGCTCATCCAGAGAATGCCAAGAGTGAACAAAGCAGTAATCAAAGCAAAAGGTGGCTACTGTGAAGAACCTAGAATATGACATATTTTCAGTTGTTTCACGCTTTTTTGCTATGTATATAATTCCATGTGTGTTAATTCACAGTTTTGATGTCTTCAGTGTGACTCTACAATATTCATAGTCATGAAAATAAAGAAAAACTCTTTGAATGAGAAGGTTTGTCCAAACTTTTGGTCTGTACTGTGTGTCTTTCCAGTAACTTGCTCTATTTTCCATCTGATTGTCCACTTTCTCTGCTTCTCTCTGTCTGTGTGTGAAGTTCAGTATTTCTTCTAATTTCTTCAGTGAAGTTTTCCTCATCTTTAATGTTAAGACATGTTTATGGTGAGAGTTTGAAAGAAAGAAATTCAGGTTAAATTGTGTGATTTGCACGCGATTGCAAATGAACGTAAAATTCCAGTCGCGGGCGAAGTCACCAGCAGGTGTCACTCTTCCAAGCGATCGGGTGTATTCTGCTCCGATAGCCCTGCAACAAATGCATTGCAAGTGACTAGAAATCGCTTTGAAGTATAAACTGGCCCTATGGCATGCACGGCTGCAACTGTGGACACGCCCTGGGATCTGCGCAGCTGCGACTCCCACCGGGGATCTCCTGTCTCGGCGGGACTCTTAGAAGTCTGTCCTAGAACTGACTTGGAACTGGTACAAATTAGGGCAATCCGACTGTTTTAAACAAAGCATTGAGAGGCTGGCGCTGACCATGGTGCTGATGCAATGTGATTTCTGCTCGGTGCTCTGAATGTCAAAGTGAAGAACAGTCCATGAAGCACCGATTTACGTGGCCTTTGCATGTTTTTTTTGTACTTGTTCCATGGTTTTAACATGGTTTCTTCATAAAACATCTCTGAAAATGTCACTAAGCTACAGACCCGCCTTCCGCACGGCGCCAGACACCATCCCCGCATGAGACTTGCACATGAACTGAAAGCGACCAAAGTCTTTAAACTGCTCAAAACTGAATTCATGCACAGACTCCTAAGTTGAGACACGACAAACATCTGCACATCGACGAATCATAAAAGCGAGAAACACTTTTGAATCTCGTATATCACGCAGGTATCACGAAAGACAGGAACTTCGTATGTGGACAATGCGCAGATTGTACGTAGCGGCAAAAAGGGGAGATTTAAAGGAACCAATGAACCTATGAAATGTGTTTTTTGGACTGTGGGAGGAAAACAGAGAAAATCCACACATGACCGAGGAGAACAGGAAGGACCCAGGTGGGATTTGAACCAGGACCATCTCACGCTGTGAGTTAAGAATGCTAAACACAGCACCACCACAGATTGTGTCTAATCTATTATAATTGAATCCAAAATAATCGAATCTAGTTCTATGTGTGGATTTCTAATTTGCTTTGACTTAAAATACTGTAAAGTTTTTGGTCAAACAGGAGAATTGTGTGGATCAACTTCCTCAAAGGATCTCAATACAACTTCATACTATAACTTTACCCAATCTAAATGTGAAAATCAGCCTAACATGATACAGCCACCACCATGCCTCGTCACAAGACTGACGTCTGTCATCAAACATCTCTTCTTTTAAAAGGCTGCGACCTTCCATCTTTCTTTCCTGAGAGCAGCTTCTGGACAGCTGGATGCCCATGAAAACCTGACAGATGAAGAGCTGCTTCGTTGGCTCTGGGCCTTTTTAGGGAGGGGGGGTATGCAGGGTTCTCGGTCCCCTCCCTGATCACTGCTGCCCCCACCGCCATTCCTGGCTGGTTTCTCAGTTAGACCAGAAGGCCAGCTTCTCCCCGCTCAAAAAGGCTGTGGCTGAAACACTCCGAGCTTCACCCTGGTTTTCTTACAGCCTCTGCAGTTACAGGGCAGCTCCATTTTGTCGATTTGGAAAAGCTGCAAGTTCTTTCTAAAAAACAACTGAAAGGAGGTCGATAAAAGCAGAGACTGTAACATATAACAGAGTCCTGGGGTCAAAGGCACAGAGGAAGTCAAATGTTTCCACGGTCACATCAAGGATCCCGCTCTATGTAAACTGTCTGTCACAGATCTACTTTGAAGACGAATTCATTTTAAAAGGTTGTCAGTCCACCTCTGATCAGAAGATTGCAGGTTTGATTCCTGTCTTACCTGCCCATGTGACAAAGTGTCCTTGGGCAACACACTGGACCCCACTTGCCTCTGGTGGCAGGTTGGCGGCAGTGTTCGGCAGCGGAGCCGCCATCAGCGTGTAAATATGTGAATGGGTCTGTGACTGTAAAGCGCTTTGGGTCTCTGAGTAAAGTAAGAAAGCGCTATACAAGTATACACCATTTACCTTGTTTATTTATTTACTTTTTGCAAATAGTGTGACATCATCATTAGTCGCAGGCAGTTTTGGTACGTACACCAGCATCCAGGCAGTCGGCTGGATGCTGCTGCGATGTAGGGAAGCAGCCAGCTCAGGCATCCTAAGTCTAATGAAATTTGGCTTATTTTTCATCAGGAAAATAATAAATAGATCCCCTAGTTTTTATTTTTCCACTCTTGAACGAATGTGGGTCACAGAGACATGGATGTGGCGGCGGAAAGCGGTTCTCCTAAACTTTGAAAGTCAAAGGCTGAGCGTGCACGTTGTCATTTACCTCATATAATGTCTAGAGCTACATGCAAAAGTTTGTTTGATTCTAAGCTGGAGTCAGACTAATGTTTGCAGGAGGACTCCCCAGCTCGGATGCCCTTCACAATAAAAGGTGGTGTTGGAAGGCTGGATAAGGAGAGTCACATGCAGACCGCTGTGCTCAGAAGACAGTATGGGAATAAATGCTAATTAGGTTGCAGAAAACACACAAACACCCTCCTAGCATTGTCTCCAGCTTCCAGAGCTCAGTGTAGCACAGAAAGGGTGCTTTTTACCAACCCCCCAAAGGTCTGATGGCCTCCATCCAGGAGTTATTTCTGTCTTATACAGCACTGAAGGAGTCTGGATCTGATTTAAGGTGGAACAGAGTTGGACATAAAAATAAAACAAAAACATATGTTTTAGAGTAAAACAAATTCTTAAACACAAGGTAAAAGTCATCATTTAAAAACTGATACTGTAGATTTAGAAGTGCATTAAAATCCCCTCTTTTTGATTCAGAATGTGAGGAATGCTTCCATTTACCTGTTCACTGTCCTCAGCACGTCAACACGGGACCTTAAAATTTTTCTCAATTCTTAGAGCTTCTTCGTTTTGTCCCCGATATCAAACTAACAGAAACTGCTGCATCCTTCCAGTGGAAGCAGTGCTTTGTGTTTTTACTTCCTCTAACTCACTAATTTATTTATTTATCTCTGTTGAATTTACAGGAGTCTCACAGAGGAAAATATGCATCGTGTAGAGCAAAGCCAGGACAAAAGAAAGATTCATTCTATGGAAGAATTAAAAGTCAATTCCCCAAAAGCTTTTTCAAAATGAAGCTGCGTTTGTTGACTCAACAATAAAATGAAACATCAATCCACCAAATAGCCTTTTAGCCTTCCCTCCTGGAAATCCTGACTGGAATTGAATTGTGCTACTCTTCTTGCAGGGTGGTTTGAAAACGAAAATGTAATTCTCGTCTTTGCATTATGGGTTTATTTATGTCCCAGAATGAGCGATGTTGAAGAAGAAAATGAAAAACATTTTGGAGGATTGATTTTTAATTTTATGCAGTTACATTGTGGAAATGAAAAAGCATTTCTGTTAATCCATTTTAATAGTCAAATTAGACATTTCTAAATGAATTTTGCTGCACGTTTACCAGAGAACTTTTTGAAAACGAAATGTCAAATACTATTTTCTTTAAAATTTTAATGAAGTTACAGAACGAGCAGTGTTGAAGAAAAAAAAGAAAAAAGCAGTTTGGGGGTAAAATGTTTTTTTTTTTTTGATTCAACAAACGCAGCTTTATTGTGAAATTGAAAAAGAATTTCTGGTGTTGACTTTTATTTTGAATTATGCAACAGAATGCTTCCATATCTTGCAGCTTCTCCACAGATTTGTCTTCTCAGAGGACACTGGTGGGGTGTTTTTCAAACCTGAAGTGTCAGCTTTGTCAGTTTTAAACATTATTTTATTCAACATTATTTTTGAAAGCAACCCTACAGAGCAAGGAGCCCCACCCCCTAAAGAGACTCAGTGTTTCATGGAATCATCTGCTGAGGTGGAACCGGAGTTAATACAGCACAACAGACATGAACTCCTCTGCAGGAGCCTTTTTAGGCTTCATGTCTTCATCTTTGAGAATGACAGAGGCTCTTTGCACTTTTGGATAGCTTTTCTGAAGACTGAGCTGACTATGACAGCCGGAAGGAAGAGAACGAGCTGACTCATGCTGATATGAGCTCTGAATGTCCTCGCTGGTTCCTCAAAGATAGAAATCTCCATCAGTGAGTGATGCTAAGGAGATGAACATCAATCTGTTGGTGTGGATGGGTGGTGGGGCCTGGAGCGTGGGTGTTCCCAGTGGTCTTTTAATAATGATAATACAGTTTTTAGCCAAGAACAAAAAATCTGTGTTGTTTTCTAAGACATGCAATGAACAAGCGTGCCATAAAAAGATTAGATTAGCGGAGTACGTTAGACTGGCCACAATAAAATGCCACTTTAAAATGTGCCGTTTTGTTGTATGGGGGGGGGGGGGGGGGGCAGTCTGGGGAAGCACATCTGTCTTATAATTCAAAATAAAAGTTAATACCAGAAATGAGCAATGTTGAAGAAGAAAATGGAAAAACATTTTGAAGGATTGATTAATTTTATGTTTGAGTCAGTTGATGCAGTTACATTGTGAAAAGGAAAAAGCATTTCTGTTAATCCATTTTAATGGTCAAATTAGATCATTCTTATTGAATTTTGCTACACATTTACTAGAAAACTTGTGGAAAATGTCAAATACCATTTTCTTTATCATTTTAATGAAGTGACAGAGTGAGAGGTGTTGAAGAAGAAAAAGAAAAAGCTGTTTGGGGGTTGATTTTTTATTTAATTTCTGAGTCAACAAATGCAGCTTCATTTTGAAAATGCAAAAGCATTCTGGGACATAATTACGCACATCTATCACTGAGACCGATATGCTTCCACACTCATGACAAATGGGAGCAAAAACAAAAGTGTAGCTAATATATTTTTGTTCAGTGTAGTTTCTGCCGACTGGCAGGAGTTCATCAGAATTTTGCCTCTGAAATGTGGGCAGAGTCATTGGCGTTGAGCAACTCCGCCCTTCCCATCATCCATATCTTAGCTCTCTGTTGACATGCTCTCCCCCTAGCTTACAGCCCTTCACAACAAGAACCTAACAGCACCACTGCAACAAAAATGATGATATTGTAGTTATCCAGTATTTATTCAGATTTCACCAAAAACACAATTTTCATCAGAGTGGGTTTTTAAAGAGTCAGAGTCCCTGAAACCACGGCTGAAAGATGAACTGTTTATCCTAGTGTTGCTACTGCTCCAAATACTTAATGGCATTTGGAGAATCTCCAAGTCTCAGGAATGACAAGAAAACTCTTTGCGTTTACACAGATTTATGATGATTTATCTCCTGTCTGGCTGGGAGACGATAGTTTCTCTTTGTTCTGTTCTCCTTTGTGCTTCAGACAGTGCATACACTTATGCAGCTAGTGTGACTTTTAAAGCAATCGGCAGCCATCAAACCAATAATTCTAACATTTCTGGTCTCTGAGGAAAAGGGGAAGATACAGAACAATCATCAGAAGGGTTCTCCAACAGCCCAGGACCACTCGTGGAGAGCTTCAGAAAGACCTGGAATCAGCAGGTACCGTTGTTTCAAAGAAAACAATAAGTAATGCACTCAACCGCCATGGCCTCCATGCACGCACACCACGCAAGACGCCATTTTTGAAGAAGAAGCATGTTGAAGCTCGTTTGGAGTTTGTGACACAACATGTGGATAAACCCATGACATTCTGGGAGAAGATACTCTGGTCAGATGAGACCAAAATTGAACTCTTCGGATGTCATAAGACACAACATGTTTGGAGGAAAAATGGCACCGCACATCACCCCCAAAACACCATACCAACAGTCAAGTTTGGAGGTGGGAGCATCATGGCGTGGGGCTTTTTTTCAGCATGTGGTACTGGTAGACTTCATATCATTGAAGGAATAATGACTGGAGAAAAGTACTGAGACATTCTTGATCAGAATCTGCTGTCATCTGTCAGGCTGCTGAAGATGAAAAGAGGGTGGATCTTTCAGCAAGACAACGATCCCAAGCACACAGCCAAGGTAACACTCAACTGGTTGAAGAAAAAGAAAAGAAAAGAAAGCTGCTAGAACGGCCCAGTCAATCACCAGACTTGAATCCAATTGAAAATCTTTGGATAGAACTGAAGATCTGGGTTCACAGAGGAGACCCCCAGAACCTTGAAGATTTGAAGGCAGTTTGTGTGGATGAATGGGCCAAAATCACACCTGAGCAATGGATTCCACTGGTTTCTCCATACAGGAGGCGTCTTGAGGCTGTAATCACCAACAAAGGTTTTTGAACCAAGTATTAAATACATTTCAGTAAGCGTGTTCAATACTTATTCCCTATGCCATTTCACTTTATTACACATAACTTCATTTATGGACATAAATGTTTGGATTTCTTTCTATGTGTGCATTACTTGGGTTGATGCCGACATCTGGTAAAAATTTCATGTCAATAGCTCGATTAGAAATATGTCTTTTTAAAAGAAATGTTGACGTGTTCAATACTTATTTTCCCCGCTGTGTGAACTGAAGTTCCATCCCATTCCTAACCCATAGAGTTCAGTATGATGTGGCTCCACCTTCAGCAGCTGTAACAGCTTCAACTCTTCTGGGAGGCTGTCCTCAAGGTTCAGGGGTGTTTCTCTGAATTTCTGACCGTTCTTCCTAAAGGTCATTGTGAGGTCACTCTCTGATGTTGGTGGAGAAGGCGTGGCTCTCAGTCTCTGCTCTAATTCTTGGGCCTTAACCCTTAACGCTGCTGCCTTCTGAGCGCGACTCATCTGCAGCTCACCGCTCCCCCAGGGGATGGGTCAAATGCGGAGAGCAAATTTCGCACACCTAGGTGTGACAGAAAGTAGCACTTTATTTCTTTCTTTCTTCTTCTGAGTCAGCTGATGACATTTTTCCACGCAGCCATTCAGGAACCGGTGGAACCAGCTGTTGCTCGCTGGTCAAAGAAGCCAACGGGCCGGCGTACTCCTCATCTCCTTCCCCCTCCTCAGAAATCCCCGCAGCACCTCCATCAGATGCAAAAGTCTCATACATGTGTCTTAAGTTGTCTGAGCTTTTGTGATGATTTTTCAGTCACATGACGGGGAAAAAAATTACGTGAAACTGCAAATATTGGAACGTGAATAAGCAGGGGAACACTAGCCTATGCAAAAAATAAACGTACACATAGCCCGGTAAAAAAGAAACAACAACAACTGGTGGAGAGGATTTTTTGAAATCAGATATTTTTACTTAAATAACTATTCTAACTTGTGCATAGAGACATGTTTTTTTTTGGTTGGTGAGAGTTAGGTTGAGTAAACTCAAGCAATACGGCCTTCTCAATTTTATTTTTGCTGTCAGGGATTATTTGAGCCGTGTGTAGAGTGCTCCCTCGCTGTGTCGGCTGTTTTGTTGGGGGGTTTTCCGGTGCAATTTTGCATGTTTTCTTTTTTGTTTTTTAAACAGCGAACTGTGTTCTGCACCCTGATTGGCTGGAGACCACCTCACTCAGTCTCTTCCCTGCTGTTTCTCCTGTATCAAATGCATTCGGCTTGCCAGAGTTACTCACATTTTTTGATCGTGACCAGAAATTTGTTTTCATTCTATAATCCTGGTCTTAATTTTCTATGAAGGTTTGACCTTTGAGAGCTTGAACAAGAGAGGAAAGTGTGAAAATGTTCATGTCTGTCTGAGAAAAGTATGTTTTACAGCCTTAAAACTTGTAATCCTAATTTGTGGATTTCACCTATTACAGGTTATTTTCAGAACAAAACTTCCTTAATAAACAAGGTCAAACTGTAGATAGAACTTTTTCAGATATGCATATTTGTGACAGATTTTATATTTGGGAAAGAATAAGCCGTCAAACTTCCCATCAACACAGCATTAAGATTTTCTCTGAACATGTTTCTACAGTATTTTGTCTTTCCAAACTGCGATTTTGAACTTCAGCATATTTTTTCTCAACTGGACTAAAGGTTCCATAACTGTCTGAATGCGTCCCTGTTTTATTGACATCACTTGAACAGAACTGCAGGATCTTTGCTCTGAGCCAGGATGCAGAAAGGTTTCCAAACTGACCCATTTTGAACTGAACTGAGAAGTAGGAAAGTCTTTGGTTTGGTTTCCCCTTTTGCCTGAGGCCATTCTTTATGGCAGTGGAACAATCATGCTCAGTGGTGGGAGCTCATACTTGTCAGCAGGTACACTCCTCTGCGAAGTGAACTTTCCTGAATTCATTTTCTAAATTCTGTTGCTGAGGGGTGAAGTCCCAGCTTCTGACACAAAGAGGTGAGGCAAAGGTCTTCACTCCTGCCAACCTGCCGTGGCTCTGCTGCCTCAATCAAGACATGTCAGAGAGAAAAATGCAAGAAAGAAAATGCTGATTTTTATTTTTCTGGTCAGTAATATGTTCAGAAGGTAAGTGTGGGAATGAGCTACACTGTAAGCGCTACCCACTCTAGCCGCCCCCCATTGCCCCCTTTTACCTGCCCTCACTGGTTGAGCAGTTGTCACTTGCCCTTCATTCTCCCCGTCTGCCTCTTCCACCCTGCAGCTAAAGTGGGCTAACTGGTAGCCGACCGCAGAGGCAGTTAGAAAGAAAGAAAGAAAACGCAGACAGACACTCACTAAAAACAGAGTAAAAAGAATAAAGTATAAGAGCAATAAAAATAAAATAAAATAAAAGTAGGTAAAAGCATAAAAGCGGTATAAAAGTAGCTGCCCGTTTAGTGACTCCTCCTCATGCCCCCTCCCCTCCCAGCGGCATTGAACAGTCTAATTGCACTCGGTGCAAAGGAATTCCTGAGTCTTTCTGTGGAGCATGGCAGAGAGCGAAGGCGGTCACTGAATGCGCTCCTCTGGTCACTGAAGAGTCCATGTAGGGGATGACTAGTGTTCTTCATGATGCTGTCCAGTTTGGACAGCATCCTCTGCTCTGCCACCACCTCCACTGTCTCCAGGCTCCGCCCCACCACACAGCCTGCCCTCCTGATCAGACGATTCCGTTTTTTAATGTCCTTTTTGTTCGCACAACCCCCCCAACACACCACCGCATAAGACAGGGCACTTAAAACAACAGACTGATACAACATAACAAGGAGATCTGAGCAGACATTGAAAGAGGCGCAGTCTTTTTACAAAGTATAACCTGCTCTGCCCCTTCCTGTATATGGACTCCATGTTTACCAACCAGTTCAGCTTCTTGTCCAAGAGGACTCCAAGGTATCTGTAGTTATCCACTACCTCCACCTCTGCTCCACCAATGAGGATGGGTTGAACCACAGCAGTTGTCCGATGGAAGTCCAGCACCATCTCCTTAGTCTTGGTGGTGTTGAGGTGGAGGCAGTTTCGTTGGCTCCAGTTCATAAAGTCCTCCACCAGGTGTCTGTACTCCCCCTCCTCACCCTCTTTGATACACGCCACAATTGCCGTGTCATCAGAGAACTTTTGCATGTGGCATGCATCAGAGTTGTAGTGGAAGTCAGCGGTGTAGAGGGTAAAGAAGAGAGGTGAGAGCACTGTGCCCTGTGGAGCCCCGTACTGCCAGTCAGCATGGAGGAACTACAACTCCCCATTCTGACAAATTGTGGCCTGTTTGTCATATAGTCTGTTATCCATGCCACCAGTTGGAAGTTCACACCAAAGGAGAGGAGCTTCTGCTGGAGAAGGAGGGACTGGATTGTATTAAAAGCGCTGGAGAAGTCAAAAAAGAGCATTCCCACAGCACAGCCCCCCGTGTCCAGGTAGGAGAGGGCCCGATGTAGAAGATATAGGATGGCTTCCTCAACTCCTACTTTTGGTTGGTAGGCGAACTGGAGAGGGTCCTCTTCCCCCTGCACCTGGGGACCAGCCGCTCCAGCGTCTTCATGACATGAGAGGTGAGGGCGACCGGCCTGTAGTCGTTCAGATCACTGGGGCGACTCTTCTTGGGTACAGGAACAATGCATGATGTTTTCCACAGCGATGGGACCCTACCCAGCTGCAGGCTCAGGTTATAAACCTGCTGTAGGGGTTCTCCCAGTTCTGCAGCACAGGCCTTAAGGAGCTGTGGACTCACTCGGTCTGGGCCAGCTGCCTTCCTGGGGTGGAGCCGTCTCAGCTCCCTGCTCACTTGATCTGCAGTGATGGAAAAGGGGTGATCGTTGGGACTTGATGACTGAGATGGCGGCAAAGGGGGGGCAGCAGAAGGGGCAGCAGGAGAGGGTGCAGAAGCAAGATGGTTGGGGGGGCCGGTGGGGCACTGCAGCACCGGGGAACAGGCAGCATGGGGGGCAGTCTGGGGGGAGCTGAACCGGTTGAAGAAACCATTGAGTTCATCAACTCTCTCCTGACTCCCGCTTGTCGCACTGCCCTCTTTTTTGCTGCATCCAGTCATAGTCTTCATGGTGCTCCAGACTTCACGCAGGCTGTTTTCCTTTAACTTCTGCTCCAGCTTCCTCCGTGTGCTTCTTTGGCCTCCTTGATGCAGACTTTTAGTTCCTGTTGGACCTTTCTCATCTCCTCTCAATCCTTGCTCTTGAAAGCCTTCTTCTTCCTGTTCAGAACTGCCTTAACTTCCCTGGTAACCCAGGGTTTGTTGTTTGAGAAGCTCCTGACAGTTCTGACAGGCACCACCAAGTCCACACAGAAGTTCATATAGTCCGTCATGCAGTCCACAGCTCCCTCAATTAGCTTAATTATAAACATAAATGCGTATGTGTAAATTAGGACAATTGATGTTTCGGGACTCAATGTTTATGCCTGTGGCCCCGTGACGTATTTTTGACCCTGAGTAGGCCTGCACAATTAATCAGAAATTTATTGTTATCGCGATTTCAAGCTGTGCAATATCCATATCGCAAAAGTCAGCAAAAATCACAATAAATGGTAAACCTTAAATGTGCTGAAACAGTCTTAAGGCAGCTTGAACTATTTAATGAATTGAATAAATCCCTTTATGCATTTGACCAATCAGATGGAGCCCTTCAGAGCTTGACCAATCAGAGCTTTATGTTAGATGTTGGCCTGCTAATTAGACGAGGGCCATTTGGAGAATAATTTAAGGTATTTTGACTCTTATTTAAATTAAACTTTTGCAGTGAAATGGAAATCTTTTTTGTTGTTTTTTCTATTTGTTCATTTATCAAGTTATATCGTCAATATTGATCACTAAAATCGCATATCACGAGTTTTCCTCATATCGTGCAGCCCTAACCCTGAGTTAACAGGAGAAGTTAATCATATCAAAGTCCTCTATTCAAAACAGACACGTTAAAAGTAACACTAATCGTTATTCATATTTTTCCTAACCCCATAAACAGGTCTATGAAGTTTTTAGAAGACTCGGCAAAAGTTACCTTTTGGATTTCTTGACAACTAAAGATTTTTGTCAATCACACCCTAACATGTTCATGTTTCATTCAGGTTGAGCCAACGATTCATGTTTGACATTTTCACAATACTCCAGCAAAAAGTGAGCGAGGAACAGGGTAATGCCAGGTTTTTGAACTTGCTGCGCTAATGGCATTTAAAGTCTACAAACTTCCAAACCAACTTTTGTTTCCCAAGTAGCTTCCCAAAGATGCTCAATGATTTAGGAGACGATAGATTGAAATCCCTAAAAAGAGTTTAAATTGGTAGTAGGTACTAAAGGGGATTATTTTTGTGGAAATGTCAAGATGGCGGCCTCTTCCAGAGGTCAAAGGTTGGAAATTGTCTCATTTCAGGCTTCGCCACAAAATGGCCAACAAACCGTAGAATCTGTGGTCATTCCATAATATTTTCCAAACTTCCTTTGGAATATTTCTGACAATGGTTTTGGTTTTAGTTTGAAATATTCTTTTGAGCCCCATTTTTGTGATGGTTTCGCCAGCTGTGTTGTATGTGGCAGTGATCAAACTTTTGCTTAAATTAGAACAGCAACAAAGAAGAACTGTGTGCAAACAATCTGGTGACTGCAGTCCAGGATTGCTGTGGGACAGAATGAAGGCATTTATGGAGGGATAATCTCTCGACATGGTGTCCATTATCAGAAATGAATGGACAACATAGAAGTATCAACCGTCCAACGCAAAGTCTGTTAATTCTGAAAGGCCATTATCCTGATTTTACCATAGTCCCTTACAAAATAAATTAATACTCAATCATTTCTTGTTATGGTTTTGGTTTGAATTGCTTTTTCACAAACAAAGGACTATTTATTACAGTACAGACCAAACGTTTGGACACACCTTCCCATTCATTTGAATGGGAAGGTGTGTCCAAACTACTGGTGCGACGCGTTGTCATGGTAGTGGCTGAGCCAGCACCAATCTCTACTGCCGCAGTAAAGGAAAGTGATATCTATGCTGATGATCACGATGTGTTAAATAAAGCATCAGTTCAGAGAAAGTTTACCTCTGACCGCTTGTTTTTGTCCAGATGATGAAGATAAAGCTTGTTTTAAAGAAACCAGAGCAGTGATACAGAAGATTTAAGCTATAATTTAAGCTGTTTAGGCTTATGGTTCTCACTTTTTAATGGACACTCTGCAGCCAATCAGAATAGAGAATTCACCCGGACCGTGGTATAGGAATAATTTAATTGTAAAACACACCAGATAATAGGTACAGTACAGTTTTTTTGTAATTTTGTTTGTTTTACTAAAATCATTATCTCCTGAACAACACATTTAGGACTTAGAACATAATGAAGGCTGCCAAAAATAACCTAATTAGCATGTTTCACAGCTTTTGAACTAAGTATCCAGAGTGTTGGTTATCGCTGCTAAAGACTTGAATCAGATTAACCTTTTTGATTTGTAAGTTCATGATTCCATCTAACTACCATGCCATTAACTGTTATTACATTTCTAGTTTTTTAAACTGAATATTGGTGGAACTTAAATTCATTCATAAACTAAACATTTCTAAGGAAAAACTGCCCCCCCCCCTAAAATAAATGGATTTCAATGAAAATTTTATGAGTGAAGTCTGATTGAAATGGATTAAGTGGTTTGAACCCCATTCTTACCACTACTGTAGAAAATATGCTAATTTCCTGTTTATAATAACTAAAAAGCAGAAGCCTGTCTTTTGTAACGCATCCTCCGTCCACCCACCATGATCTGTCAGCGGTTCACTGCGCCTCTGCTTCCCCCACACAGCAGCCGAGCACGACCGCCGAGGAACTTCAAACAGCTCCAGCATGTTTCAGCCCAGTCAGAAAAGCCTCAGGATTCCCTGCCACAATCATCTGAAAGGCAAATCTGGATTTTCCTCCCAACACATGTTGGTCTCAGCAGGAAGAGGCCACATGGAGGCTGTGGGGGGCAGTAGAGTCAAAAACAAATGGAGGGAGAGTGAGGAGACGAGTGATAGAGGGATGGGTTGGCTGCCCAACAGCTTGTCTTCCACCTCCCCCTTCCCAGCTTGTGTTTGTCTGTGGACTCTCTCACGCCTTCAAGGCTTTGCGCGTCCTTCGTTTAATCGCCGCTTCTCTCCCTGTGTAAATGCCTCGGGGCTGATGGGAGGATGCCGCTCAGATGTCCTCAGGTTTGACTCTGATCCCCGCAGATGGCAGAATCCACAGAAAACACAAACGCACTTCCTGTTGCTGCGCCTCTGGGTGGAGATAAACCAGAAGCAGGAAAAGAGCAGTTCTTCACTAAAAAGAACACAATCCTGCCACTTTCCACTCTGCCTTCTGCCCTTTAATGTTGGAAGTCAGGATTTTGAGTAGAATATACTGAATTTATTCCAAAAGACAAGTCCAAATCAGCTTATTTAGTGACAACAGAGACCCAACAACTCGGCAACAGCTGGGACTGAACCATTCAGAGACCTGCTGTTTCCTTTTTTTTAAATACTTTCAGCTTCTTTGTTTGTAAAGAGTCTTTACAAAGGCCACCGTTAACAGAGGACACTGTGACTGCACCTAAACCACCAGAGATACAGATGTCTGCTCCATTCTAAAGGTTATGGGATATGTTCTACTTTTCCAAAGACATATAGCAAAAATGTGATCATTTTCAGTCAGGCCATGGATGCCACTGCTATAAGACAGTGATGCCGGCTCACATCAGACTTTCTACTATGAATGAACAAAAGACGGTCAGTTTTCTGTTTCGTTTAGTGTTTCAATGACATCATAGAAAAAAACGAAGACATGAAGGAAAAGGTTTGACTTCTTTGACCCATTTCCTGCAGCTGCAGTACTATTCTGATCCTTTCAGACAAACAAACCAGACGCAGTAACATGCAGATGCCTCACCTGCACAATATAGCTTAAAAAAGATATAAAACCTTTTTTGATTTAAACATAAAAATGAAATATTATTTGTAGACAAGTCTATTCTAAGATGACTTTTCTATGTGGGTTTTCAACATGTCTTTGATTAAAAAAAAAAACTAAAGTAGCAAATTTACAAATATCCTGTTTAAATACACGAGAAAGTGGCAGGTGAGGCCCCGGTAGCTCGTGCACCAGGACTGTACCACACACACTAACCGAACTGCAGCATGTGGTTTACTGTTTCAGTCTCTCTATCATCATCATCACTAAAGATGCTTCGTTTTTAATTAATCACTTCATTTTTCTTTTAGAGAAAGTTTCTTTTTTTTAGTCCTGGTACATCGCCTGTCCATTCTTGTAGAGGACATTTCTGAGGCTTCTTCCTTTTTAATTTTTTTCCTGGATATGTTTTGTTTAGGAGTGTTTCCTTACCAGGCAGAAGGGTCTAAGGCCAGGGATGCCCAGTTTAGCTAAGTATGTTTAGTTTAGTTTAGAACAGAATTGAATTCTATTCCTTGCCCACAGTCTGATTCTATTGGTGCCAGTTTGTGACTCATTCAGTCTTTTTTACCCACTAAAAATGTGCATTAGAAATACAGCAGGTGAGGCCCGCAGTAGGTTCATTGCCATCCTCCTAGAGGGGGGGGGATAAAACTTCCATCCATGCAAAACGCAAGATACAAGATGTTCGGTAAAAATGGGAAATCCACTGATCTCCAAAATTATGGTCAGAAGCAACTTCAAAGACATCATGTGGCATTTACACTTTGATGACAAAGGCACACACATGGAACGAGTTTGGACTGACAGGTTTCCTGCAATCTCCAATGTTTGGGGGTTTGTCGTTGCCAACTGCATCAAACTTTCAACCCAGGCAAGATTAGCCGGAAGCTTCCAGAATCAGTAAAAAACCTCGCACAGGCACATGCGGGAGCTGAGAAGGCGAAAAAGGAATACCGTGTTTGGTGACAAGCTCCCACACCTGGCAAAGGGAAACGGGCAATATGCCAGGTGGATGGTCAGCACAAGAACAATAATGCCAGAGTGCGCTTTGTTGATTGCCACAAGTATACTTGTGGCAAATGCAGAAAGGAGATTGTGGGGCAGTACCAAGTATGTGCAGACAAGTAGTGGGTTGAAGATATCACTTTGACCACAGGATTTCTTTGCTTGCTTACAATATTCACATTCATTTCAGTATTATGTCGGTGAAGAAGTGTCTCTTGTGCATGAACAATAAATCTCAGCCAAAAAAGAAAAACCAAACTGTGGTGACTTCTTACTAGAAGTGACAGAGGTGAGGGGAAATAGTGAAAACTTGCACAGCCACTTGGCTTGTCTTCTTTGCGTGCCAAAAGAACAGCTTAATGGCTGTGCTGTTCATGTGCAAACTATGTAGAAGGCTGCTCTTTGGGCATGCACATTTTAACTACTCCAGCCACTTGGCTGTCTCCTGGACATTACTGGTAGAAAAGCCAAATGGCTGCCCTACGGTGCCCTCTGGCAGTGGTCTCCATGGAGACAGAGAGACTTTTAAAACTTATGAAAGAAAAGGAAAACATCTCCAACCAGGTTCTCCATGTGTTGCTGTTGCTATTTAAATGGTAAAGGAGCTTCTCTGTAGAGTTTTTGTTTGAAGCCGTGAACCTCACTGCACGTCACTGCCAGACACATCATTGCTTGTTCTTGGAGACTTGAAAATGCTCTTCCAGGTTTTTTTCACTATGGTAACATTGGTTCAAGGAAAAGTGGCATCCCAAATGGATACACACCTAAAAGAAAAACCTTAATCAAGCTTGTTCACCAAGCTCTTCAAGACACTTGACCTAGAAAAAGCAAGTGGGCTGATCAGCATCTCAGCTCACCGTTAAAGACGTGCTGAGGGACCGGCCCTAGAATGGACACCCATTTTACTCTAGTCAGAACACTCCAAAGACAGGCCCCTTAGGAATAATTCATACATTCTTACCCCATTGGTAAATTTTCTTTAAATAAGCAAATAAACAAATAAACAAACTGCGAATGGTGTAAGAAAAAGGGTCTTACCAAGAGCTCTTATGTTAAAGGGCCTATTCCATGAAAAATCAGCTTTTTGGAGCTTTTACGTGTATTATCATGTTCATTCCTCACTATAAATAACCACAAAGCAGAATTTTTGACATGTTTTATGCATTTCTGAGTATTCCTCTAAAAACCTGCTTGCTTAGCACCAGCCCCTCCCAACAACACAAAGACGGCCCCTTCCAGGAAGAGTCTGTGCTACCAGTACCGCCCCTAAGCTAACACACACGCCCACTTCTCCACTGAGCTAGCAGTGTTTTTCCAGGCACAATATTCACATCCATCTTTGTAAAAGTTTGAATGTTGTTTGTTTCCGTGGGAGAAATGCAAACACGCTGCTGAGGCCGACTAGAGCAGTGTTTTTCAACCAGTGTGCCGCGGCACACTAGTGTGCCGTGGGAGATGGTCAAGTGTGCCGTGGGAAATTGCCCTCAACTGAAACATTTATGATCTCCAGGATTTCACCTCTTTGTTCATCCAAACAAGCCCTAAAAAACACTAAGAAATAAGGAATATGACAGATCATAAAATACTTTTTTCTTTGTGTTTATTTGATTCTATTAAAGACATTTTGATAAAAATGACGTTACCGATTTAGCTGCAGCTTAATCTCCGTTTTAGCAAAAGTCACACCCCTTTAACTGTCTCCACCAATCATTCTTGGATTCTTAATCACGTGTCATCAGTCTGACCAATCAGAAGTGGTTAAAGTCTTCACTTCCTTGTGCATTCTGCTGATAAAGTCGCTCAGTTTCAACAAAAATACCAGCTAAAGCTCGTCTTTAGCGGTGTAGCTTTCCATAGAATCCGGTGTCAGACCGTGGAACAAGTGAACAAAACAATGAAGCTCAGAGACGCTGGTCTTTCTGCATTCGGCGGATTATTGAACTACATCTCCCATGATGCATTGGGTTAAAAGTAACAGCGTGGATCTCGGTGCACAACTCGTCTCTCCTCTTAACGTCTTGAAATCACAACGAACACAAATCAAACAGTTTTTAAATCTTTTAACTTAACTTTTCTTACATCTTTTAGAGAAAAAAACAGCTGCAGCTTCCAGCGTTTTCTGCCACAATTATAAAAAAAGAATGTGAGATTGTGGAGGAACTGTGAAAAACAGACGGAGTTTCTCCCGTTTTTTTTTTTTTTTTTTTTATTCTTTTGAATGCTGGTGTGCCGCGAGATTTTTGTCAAGGTTTAAGTGTGCCGCGGCTCAAAAAAGGTTGAAAAACACTGGACTAGAGGATGATGCTGTTTCACCTTCATGAAACCTTGATCCAGAGATCCTGCGTTCAAGACCAGTATTTTTCCTTTTTTTCTTTTTTTTTTTTGATTTGCATTTATTTTCTTCATGTGATGTGTATTTTGCTGTGTCAAGCACTTCTCATAGAAAACGTCACAAGTTGTGTTGTTTTACGTTGTTTTTTTTCTAATCATCATTAACAACATTGTTTAGTTTTACGATTTTTCATCATCATTTCCACATTGAAGTGTTACAAGGAGCTTAGATGATATACGTCCAGTCCGCCACCAGATGCCGCTGTTCTGTGTGGTTTCAAATCCCTGAACGGTTGGTTCATTTTTCTGGCACAATTACATGAACCCCAAGGAAAGCTTCATGGGGCTTCTATTCCCATCCCTACATGTCACCTTCTGATTTGTCTCACATGTAGCAGTGGCTTTCTTTGAACCTAAGTTGAAAAGGGTAAAGGTACGGACCTGCAGTTTTGTTTTACAACATATGCTGCTGGTTGGGGTATCTGGACACAGTAGCACAAGTTTCATTGTCCAATCACACTTCTCTTCATTGGCTGAATCCTTGTCCTGAGACTTCTCTCGCCTCGCTTCATCTTCTTGGAGGCACATGAGTCAAAAACATCCCTTCTAATATTCCCGTGTTGGAATGAAAAACAGAAGTTCCACTGATCTTTTCACGAAATAAATACATAAAAGTTCATGGAAAACATTGAGAAATATTGGACTCCAACAGCCCTCACCCCAGAAGTTGTAGCCTTCTGTTAAGATTCATAATGTAGTTAGGAGATGCTTGTCCTGGGTAAAGGAACTTCTAGTCTTTGTAGGTCTGCCTCTGCAGTATAGTGTGAATCAACACTGGGCAGGTCTCTCAGCCCAGTCTTAGTGAAATCCTTAACTTCAGGTTCAACCTCTATCTCTATCTGTCTTAGGTCCAGGTTTAGATGGGGCTGGTGCATGTTTTTCACAGTCAATGGGATTGTTCAACCATTCTTTTATGTTTTTTTCAGGAAGACCAGGGGCCTCATTTATAAACGTTGCGTACGCACAAAAGAAGGCGTACGCCACTCTCTACGCAATAGTTGAGATTTATAAAAAGCAAACTTGACGGGAAAATGTTTGGTCCTTCATCAAGCTCTGACCCAGGCGTACGCACAAAAACGGGTGAAATGAGAAACGGCGACACCGTCGGCAGATGGAAGAAACACGTGAAAGTGAAAATGACAATACTGCCTCATGAATAACATGAAGACTTCACAAAGCAAGTCTCACAATAACAGCTACACGAACACCCGTTTGATCGATCAGCAGTGAAACAAACAAAAAAAAAAATCAAATGACAATTACAACAGAAATTCAAATGAACACATATTTGCAAAAAGAAAAGTGAAAGATGTTCTGCAATATTGGCATGTTGTGCAATTCATCCTCATAAATAATATAGTTAACAGAACGAAATAATGTACAAAACTGATATTCTCCTCAATGTGTCCGTCTGGAGGAGCAGATATAGTCAAAGTCAAAGTCAAAGTCAGCTTTATTGTCAAATATGCTGCATCCGTAAGACATACAACACAGATGAAATTGCTTTCCTCTCACCCCAAAGTGCAAGCAGCATATAAAATAATAAATAAATGACTTAAAAAATACATTCTTTTAAAAACAATAAAGCCGATAGAGCCGCTGCGTGTGCTCGCGCCGCCAGATGCGTGCGAATCAGACAGACAGACAGACAGACAGACAGACAGACAGACAGACAGACGTATTAATTGTCCACTGGGGAAAGTTGTTTTCATAGTAAAACATTTCTTCGTAAGCTACGGAATTATGGTATTCATGCATATGTCTTTAGTTTTATTTTATTTTTGATAAAACAATGTATGGCGTATGTCTCAACCATTCAGAAAGCAACAAGAAATGACATTTGATGAACAATTTCCCATTTCCACGTGGATTATTACCCACATCTGTAGCTTGTCAGATGCAATTAAATGGATGGAAATAAAATGCTCCATCACAATGCGTAATGACCACAATGGCTGATCTTGGATCTTAGAAGATGTGGCAAATGGAAGAATTCGGAGTGAACGCATCAGGACGAGTGGCTTATGAGCCGGTTCCGACTTCTTCGAGCCATCCTGTTGGAGCTTTTGGGGGTGTGTCACCCGGTGCATCAGGTGCGTCGGTGTCCCCCCCGACACCCCCCACCCCCCGCCTCAGTCACCACTCCACGTAAAAGGGACTCCCCAATAATTGCCGCCACTCTCTCATCAAGAGGGGTCAGCTCCGGTGTCCCCTGTCCCCCACCCGTGGCAGACACACTCTAGCGATGCAGCGCCAGACGTTTTTTGCCCCGACTTTGATGTCCGTCTGTCACCGTTTGCCACTCACGTGCTTTTTCGGCATTAGTAATGCCCACACTGTGCCCTCCAAACAACATTTTTCTCCTCTTTTCCACCTCGCCAACGATAACTTCTACTTCACATTGAGTGAAGTTACGTTTTTTTTATTTCCTCTCTGTGTTTGCCATGGTTTCACTATCAATGAATATTCATTTGTGGGCATTTCACTGACTATTTATGGGCAACTATGGGCGTGTCATGAAGCTGCAAAAGCTGCGCAGCATTTAGAATTGGTTGTGATTTATTAAGGGAAGGATGCGTAGGATGTGCGTGCGCACGGTTTTATAAATCCGAATATTTCTGTGCGTACGCACGTCCTATGTTTCATGCGTACGCCACTTCTGACGCAAATCCTACGCAAGGTTTTATAAATGAGGCCCCAGGAGAGGAGGAAAAAGTGCCTTGCACACTTTAACATTTTTTTTCCATCTTTAAGCTTCAGTTGGTAGAACAATGCTGAATTGTACCAGGATCTTTCAGCAACTTTTTTTGTTTTTGGTTAATTTTTGTGACCAAAGTACTGGCGACTGGCCGTATGACTCTTCAAAAATGTATGATTACTCTGAGAAACATTATCTTGGGGTCTATTTTATTAAGCTACATTTAGGATTCCCATAATGGTTTGCAAGTTGCAGATTGTGCATAGAAAAGGAAAGCATTTAGCCGATCACCGCTAGCTCCACTGAGAAAGTCTGTTAGTCTGGGGGCGGGGCTGGCAGCACAGACTCTTCCTGGAAAGGGCTGATCTCACTTTGTGATGTCACAATGTGAGAACCCGCTTGTTTTCGTGGGCTGGGAGTGGCTGGTGCTCAGAGAGCAGGTTTGGCTCAAAATACCACTTTGTGGTCATTTATAGTGAGGAATGAACATTATAATACACCTAAAAGCTCAAAAAGGTTGATTTTGCATTGAATAGGCCACGCAGGTGCGGGTTATGTGTTTAACCACACAACATGAATAAGATCATCGCCGAGCGTCACGCCGAGCGTCACGCCGAGCGTCACCCCGAGCGTCACGCCGAGCGTCACGCCGAGCGTCACCCCGAGCGTCACGCCGAGCGTCACGCCGAGCGTCACCCCAAGCGTCACCCCGAGCGTCACGCCGAGCTTGTTTGCTTTCCATGACCGGCACGCAATCGTGTTTTCGGATGACTTGTTAAATGAGTTGGTTTAAGTTTATTCGCATAAAAGATTTAATTGAAACCGCACAATTGCAAAACTGTCTTTTTTCTGCATTTCTAGATTTTTGATAACGTTTTGCGTATGTGTGTGTTGGAGACACAGCTAATGACGTCAGAGGCAGAAAAACATTCTGTCCCAGGCTTTTGCAAAAGGGAAGACGTGCACTATGAAAGCATTCAGGTTCTCGGGTCTTTGCAAATGCAAAAGCACTTAAGGTCACCTTGTAGGTAAATTTAATGTAATCATACAAAGAATGGGAGAGGCAAAATAGTTTTAACACATTTTTTATTTTTTTAAATGCCAAGTAAATTCAGGAAATAATCAAAAAAGATGCAAACCAAACAAGAACAGAAACGTGAAACTAAAATGCGTTTCCATCGACGCTCGTGATCGACCTCTCCTGTTCCGGGTCACTGCTTTTCTGAAACATTTTATTTCAAAATAAAAGTCAAAACCGGAATCCTTTTTCATTTTCACAATAAAGCCACGTTTGTTGACTCAAAAATGAAATAAAAACCAATCCGGCAAATGGCTTTTTCTTTTTCTGTCACTTAATAAATATGATTTAAAAAATGGTTTTGGACGTTTCACTTTCATAACCTCTGACCCCGCCCAGCTTCCACATGACTGATCCCAGCCTGAAGCGCTGCTGCTGCTGATGTCCGCCTCACTGAGAGAGCAGGAAGGATTTTACAGACTGAAGTAAGATTCACAGGCAAAAGGCAGCAGGTGCTCACTGTTAAACCCTCAAGTATTAATTACAAATCCCTCATCAAATGACATGATCCGCCCACGTGTGTGTTTACACCTGGCATTTAGGTAAATGCCAGTCCACCGTCCCTTAGACAGCATGTTGTAAAGGTTGCTGAGGCGGTTTCACAAAATTCTGGCACCGCCTCAGCAAGCGGGTCTCACCCAAATTAAAGAACTTCTTAGGGGAAAGTCTGCGCGGCGGAGATACGAGGCTTTTTCTGTCACTCGAACTGCCACAAATCGCCATCTCTGATGGGAAATCATGAGCGCCCGTTTACTTCAGAGCTCTCTGAACGAGGCTGGTGGACCTGCTGGGCGGGAGACGAGCAGAAAAACATGGTCTGCAGATTACGTCCTTTCTGTGCCGACTGTAAAATGCTGGAACTCAGCGTGAGAAAATGATGGCTTTCAGCTTCTGGACTGAGAAAATGAAAGGAGCTGTGGAAATGCAGCATTCATTAATGAAGCTTCTAGTGAGCAGGCAATGAAGCAAAAACACACTGACACACATGACGCTTCTGCAGTCTGGATCCTCTTTTTCAAACAGCTGCTATTGAAAGCATTTCCACTCTTCTTACTTTGTTTAGCCGGCCGTCAATCAAAACCTGCTGCAAACCAACTGGAAAAGCTCCAACTGCGCTCCGAATCGGCAGCAGAGTGTTAACTGTGAACACAGGAACAGGAAGTCCTCTGAGGCGAGCTCTAGACCAGATCTGCTAGCTGGCCCGGTACCGCCCACTGTGATCGGGTCTGAGCACGGAAGGGAGCGCAGCAGTCAAACGCACGTCTTGCAGGTCCCCTGTAACTCGTAAGGCCACCTCCAGGGACGTCACCAAAATGGAACGCACCATCATTGTGCGTGTTGTAAATATATTGTGAAGTATTCATGAGGGTAGCGTAAGTCACACGCACTTGTGGCGCACAGCTGATACTGTCGTCCTTACATCACACTAACCCTTGTGCTGTCTTGTGGGGTCCAGATGACCCCCACTCCCATCGTTAATGTGTCTTGAATGCACGTTAACGTTTTAGAAGAAAAATTCCCAGGATGTGATGTCAGTCTATTATCTCCAGTTTGCTCAATAGCTAATGTGCTGCAAAGCAAAAATGAAAAATTAATTGAGCAAAAAAAGAGCTTAAGATGTTTATTTGCACTGGTTTTAAACTGTAGAACTTGTTCTAAATGGAGTTTTAGAGGAACAGGGTTTTTGGGTTTATCATGTTGTAGTTTTTTCCCTTTGGATGTTTGTGTGCATGTTGATAATTAAACGTCCTTTAAATCTGCAGGCCCCCCAAAAATGTACTTTTTTAAACGTTCCTGTGGTTTTAAGTTCAAATGTTGGTCGTCATCCAAACCAGGAAAGTGACTTAATGAGCCAGACCAAACCAAACTCTGGAGACAAAAAAGAAGCTGTGCCGCTG
>CM043708.1:34936935-34983034 GCA_023969325.1 Oryzias curvinotus
GAGAAGACACTCTGGTCAGATGAGACCAAAATTGAACTCTTCGGATGTCATAAGACACAACATGTTTGGAGGAAAAATGGCACCACACATCACCCCCAAAACACCATACCAACAGTCAAGTTTGGAGGTGGGAGCATCATGGCGTGGGGCTTTTTTTTCAGCATGTGGTACTGGTAGACTTCATATCATTGAAGGAATTAATGACTGGAGAAAAGTACTGAGACATTCTTGATCAGAATCTGCTGTCATCTGCCAGGCTGCTGAAGATGAAAAGAGGGTGGATCTTTCAGCAAGACAACGATCCCAAGCACACAGCCAAGATAACACTCAACTGGTTGAAGACAAAGAAAAGAAAGCTACTAGAATGGCCCAGTCAATCACCAGACTTGAATCCAATTGAAAATCTTTGGAAAGAACTGAAGATCCGGGTTCACAGAGGAGATCCCCGGAACCTTGAAGATTTGAAGGCAGTTTGTGTGGATGAATGGGCCAAAATCACACCTGAGCAATGTATTCCACTGGTTTCTCCATACAGGAGGCGTCTTGAGGCTGTAATCACCAACAAAGGTTTTTGAACCAAGTATTAAATACATTTCAGTAAGCGTGTTCAATACTTATTCCCTGTGCCATTTCACTTTATTACACATAACTTCATTTATGGACATAAATGTTTGGATTTCTTTCTATGTGTGCATTACTTGGGTTGATGCCGACATCTGGTAAAAATTTCATGTCAATAGCTCAATTAGAAATATGTTTTTTGAGAGAAATGTTGACGTGTTCAATACTTATTTTCCCCGCTGTGTGAACTGAAGTTCCATCCCATTCCTAACCCATAGAGTTCAGTATGATGTGGCTCCACCTTCAGCAGCTGTAACAGCTTCAACTCTTCTGGGAGGCTGTCCTCAAGGTTCAGGAGTGTTTCTCTGAATTTCTGACCGTTCTTCCTAAAGGTCATTGTGAGGTCACTCTCTGATGTTGGTGGAGAAGGCGTGGCTCTCAGTGTCTGCTCTAATTCTTGGGCCTTAACCCTTAACGCTGCTGCCTTCTGAGCGCGACTCATCTGCAGCTCACCGCTCCCCCAGGGGATGGGTCAAATGCTCTAATTCTTGGGCCTTAACCCTTAACGCTGCTGCCTTCTGAGCGCGACTCATCTGCAGCTCACCGCTCCCCCAGGGGATGGGTCAAATGCTCTAATTCTTGGGCCTTAACCCTTAACGCTGCTGCCTTCTGAGCGCGACTCATCTGCAGCTCACCGCTCCCCCAGGGGATGGGTCAAATGCGGAGAGCAAATTTCGCACACCTAGGTGTGACAGAAAGTAGCACTTTATTTCTTTCTTTCTTCTTCTGAGTCAGCTGATGACATTTTTCCACGCAGCCATTCAGGAACCGGTGGAACCAGCTGTTGCTCGCTGGTTAAAGAAGCCAACGGGCCGGCGTACTCCTCATCTCCTTCCCCCTCCTCAGAAATCCCCGCAGCACCTCCATCAGATGCAAAAGTCTCATACATGTGTCTTAAGTTGTCTGAGCTTTTGTGATGATTTTTCAGTCACATGACGGGGAAAAAAATTACGTGAAACTGCAAATATTGGAACGTGAATAAGCAGGGGAACACTAGCCTACGCAAAAAATAAACGTACACATAGCCCGGTAAAAAAGAAACAACAACAACTGGTGGAGAGGATTTTTTGAAATCAGATATTTTTACTTAAATAACTATTCTAACTTGTGCATAGAGACATGTTTTTTTTGGTTGGTGAGAGTTAGGTTGAGTAAACTCAAGCAATACGGCCTTCTCACTTTTATTTTTGCTGTCAGGGATTATTTGAGCCGTGTGTAGAGTGCTCCCTCACTGTATCGGCTGTTTTGTTGGGGGGTTTTCCGGTGCAATTTTGCATGTTTTCTTTTTTGTTTTTTAAACAGCGAACTGTGTTCTGCACCCTGATTGGCTGGAGACCACCTCACTCAGTCTCCTCCCTGCTGTTTCTCCTGTATCAAATGCATTCGGCTTGCCAGAGTTACTCACATTTTTTGATCGTGACCAGAAATTTGTTTTCATTCTATAATCCTGGTCTTAATTTTCTATGAAGGTTTGACCTTTGAGAGCTTGAACAAGAGAGGAAAGTGTGAAAATGTTCATGTCTGTCTGAGAAAAGTATGTTTTACAGCCTTAAAACTTGTAATCCTAATTTGTGGATTTCACCTATTACAGGTTATTTTCAGAACAAAACTTCCTTAATAAACAAGGTCAAACTGTAGATAGAACTTTTTCAGATATGCATATTTGTGACAGATTTTATATTTGGGAAAGAATAAGCCGTCAAACTTCCCATCAACACAGCATTAAGATTTTCTCTGAACATGTTTCTACAGTATTTTGTCTTTCCAAACTGCGATTTTGAACTTCAGCATATTTTTTCTCAACTGGACTAAAGGTTCCATAACTGTCTGAATGCGTCCCTGTTTTATTGACATCACTTGAACAGAACTGCAGGATCTTTGCTCTGAGCCAGGATGCAGAAAGGTTTCCAAACTGACCCATTTTGAACTGAACTGAGAAGTAGGAAAGTCTTTGGTTTGGTTTCCCCTTTTGCCTGAGGCCATTCTTTATGGCAGTGGAACAATCATGCTCAGTGGTGGGAGCTCATACTTGTCAGCAGGTACACTCCTCTGCGAAGTGAACTTTCCTGAATTCATTTTCTAAATTCTGTTGCTGAGGGGTGAAGTCCCAGCTTCTGACACAAAGAGGTGAGGCAAAGGTCTTCACTCCTGCCAACCTGCCGTGGCTCTGCTGCCTCAATCAAGACATGTCAGAGAGAAAAATGCAAGAAAGAAAATGCTGATTTTTATTTTTCTGGTCAGTAATATGTTCAGACGGTAAGTGTGGGAATGAGCTACACTGTAAGCGCTACCCACTCTAGCCGCCCCCCATTGCCCCCTTTTACCTGCCCTCACTGGTTGAGCAGTTGTCACTTGCCCTTCATTCTCCCCGTCTGCCTCTTCCACCCTGCAGCTAAAGCGGGCTAACTGGTAGCCGACCGCAGAGGCAGTTAGAAAGAAAGAAAGAAAACGCAGACAGACACTCACTAAAAACAGAGTAAAAAGAATAAAGTATAAGAGCAATAAAAATAAAATAAAATAAAAGTAGGTAAAAGCATAAAAGTGGTATAAAAGTAGCTGCCCGTTTAGTGACTCCTCCTCATGCCCCCTCCCCTCCCAGCGGCATTGAACAGTCTAATTGCACTCGGTGCAAAGGAATTCCTGAGTCTTTCTGTGGAGCATGGCAGAGAGCGAAGGCGGTCACTGAATGTGCTCCTCCGATCACTGAAGAGTCCATGTAGGGGATGACTAGTGTTCTTCATGATGCTGTCCAGTTTGGACAGCATCCTCTGCTCTGCCACCACCTCCACTGTCTCCAGGCTCCGCCCCACCACACAGCCTGCCCTCCTGATCAGACGATTCCGTTTTTTAATGTCCTTTTTGTTCGCACAACCCCCCCAACACACCACCGCATAAGACAGGGCACTTAAAACAACAGACTGATACAACATAACAAGGAGATCTGAGCAGACATTGAAAGAGGCGCAGTCTTTTTACAAAGTATAACCTGCTCTGCCCCTTCCTGTATAAGTCCATGTTTACCAACCAGTTCAGCTGCTTGTCCAAGAGGACTCCAAGGTATCTGTAGTTATCCACTACCTCCACCTCTGCTCCACCAATGAGGATGGGTTGAACCACAGCAGTTGTCCGATGGAAGTCCAGCACCATCTCCTTAGTCTTGGTGGTGTTGAGGTGGAGGCAGTTTCGTTGGCTCCAGTTCATAAAGTCCTCCACCAGGTGTCTGTACTCCCCCTCCTCACCCTCTTTGATACACGCCACAATTGCCGTGTCATCAGAGAACTTTTGCATGTGGCATGCATCAGAGTTGTAGTGGAAGTCAGCGGTGTAGAGGGTAAAGAAGAGAGGTGAGAGCACTGTGCCCTGTGGAGCCCCCGTACTGCCAGTCAGCATGGAGGAACTACAACTCCCCATTCTGACAAATTGTGGCCTGTTTGTCATATAGTCTGTTATCCATGCCACCAAATGGAAGTTCACACCAAAGGAGAGGAGCTTCTGCTGGAGAAGGAGGGACTGGATTGTATTAAAAGCGCTGGAGAAGTCAAAAAAGAGCATTCCCACAGCACAGCCCCCCGTGTCCAGGTAGGAGAGGGCCCGATGTAGAAGATATAGGATGGCTTCCTCAACTCCTACTTTTGGTTGGTAGGCGAACTGGAGAGGGTCCTCATCCCCCTGCACCTGGGGACCAGCCGCTCCAGCGTCTTCATGACATGAGAGGTGAGGGCGACCGGCCTGTAGTCGTTCAGATCACTGGGGCGACTCTTCTTGGGTACAGGAACAATGCATGACGTTTTCCACAGCGATGGGACCCTCCCCAGCTGCAGGCTCAGGTTATAAACCTGCTTTAGGGGTTCTCCCAGCTCTGCAGCACAGGCCTTAAGGAGCTGTGGACTAGGGCTGGGAATCACTGGGTACCTCACGATACGATACGATTTGCGATACATTACTCACGATAACGATACTATCACGATATGGAGATAATGCGATAATCGATATATCGCATCTCTAACAACTCACGATATATCAAACTTTAAGAAAGAAGATCTTGAAAAACTGCTTTTTGGAAAATATTTCCCCATTTATTTTTAGTTTTTAAACACCATGATAATGAACAACTTGTGTCCTATTTGGTGTAACGAATAACAGACTTTTGTGTAACATTGCTGAAATCAGTAATACTCTGTCTTTGACAAACAATGACAATTTTCATTTGGAAATATCTGTAAAATTCAGTTTAAACAATAGTGAGCATGAACAGCAGCCATTATTTAGTACAAAATTGCTGTAAAATGGATAAAAAATGAATGAGTCAAGTAGCTGCCAGACACATTGGTATTAACTTTTGAAAAACAAAACCATAGCCATTGCTTAAAGTGTGGATGCCATGCTTTGAACAACTTTGTCAAATAAAAAAGCCCTTTAAACGCTGATTCTATTGATACCAATAGTTAGCGTCGAAAAAAATCCGAAGCATATGAATAATAGACATCTTTCGAAGGAATCAGAGATTTGAATTTGCCGCTAAGAGCGCAGGCTGGAAGTGAACTCGATATGACCTGTGACGTCACGAAAGGCATTGACTTCCGTAGTTCCGCTTCGGACAGCAGGTAAACAAAGCAGGTAGTCTTCGTTTCTCTCGTGTTTAAATCTGTTAATCATCAACATGCCAAGTCGTTGTGTGGCAGCTGGATGTAGCAATACATCTAGTGAAAGTGTATCTGTGTATAAATTCCCAAAACAAGAAACGCTGCTGAAACAATGGACAAAACAAGTTCAGCGAACGAGGGCGAATTGGGTGCCAACTAGAGGTAAGATCTTAAGCCCGAGCCCGAGTCCGAGCCCAACCGGACCCGGCTCTAAATGACAGTCATTACGTTCGGGTCGGTTCGGGCCGGGCTTCTCTCTCGCTGACTTTTTTAATAAATATATTGTAATGTCTGCAAAGAAGCTCCTTAGGCGGCGGTTGTCAAACAGCTCTTTATTAATCCTGTTTGTCAGAACGGTTACCTCACGAACCGAAAGGCACAGCCAGCTTCTTCTAACTCAGAGGGAGAACGTTCCCCTAGCGCACACACACACACACACACACAGGTAGACCCCGCCCCCTCCCACCAGTCACCAGCCCACCGTTGATTGACATACACTGTGGTCCCGCAACTGGCAGAACGAGGGGGGCGCCGGCCACCCGCAGCTCTGCGCACGTGTCGTGAACGTAATCTTCCCTCCCCAAGTCCGCATCTATTTTGATTAGGGATCCCCGATATGGAGCAGCAGGAAGTCAAGGAGAAACTTCAGACAGGGGAACTGAAAAGGCAAACGCGCACCGCCGCGGCTGCAGTATTTCTCCGCGTAATGAAGCGAGTGCTTATCATCCAGATCTCTCTGTCACTCTCTCTGTCTGGCCTCTTATTCTGTGTTCCAGCGTTATTTGATTGATCAAATGCATTTATCATGGAGGGAGGAACCTATGCTCAGCGCTTCCAGCGGAACTCTATGCCACAACAGCAGCTTATACGCGCGCGGCTGCAGCGACCACTCTCTGTTCGAAGGAAAATAACTTTCATCATCATAAAAATATGTAGATTATTTTACTTTTAAGAAATCTGGCGGATTTTTTTCTGTCAAAAATACTATGGGTTAAATTGAAATTTCGGGTTTGCTTCGGGCTCGGTCCTGCAAATCAAGTTAATTGGTCGGGTTCGGTCCGAGTTCGGCTTTAATGCCTGCGGGCCTGTGTCGGGTCGGGCCGGATTTTTTAGGCCCGATCTTACCTCTAGTGCCAACTGCTTCGTCAACTTTATGCAGCGAACATTTTGAGGCAGACTGTTTTGAAGAAACACCACAGCTCATGAAAGATATGGAAATGCATGTCAGATATAAAAAAGTATTGAAACCGAACACAATCCCCACCATTTTCAAGAGATCGCTAGACCTACTACTTTCTGCTATATCCTCCTCATTTTCGCAAAAGGGTTCGAATCGATACGGTTGACTCATCATCATGATAATCTCCGCAACTTTCCTCTTCATCTTTCTGTTCAGCTAGCCATGTTGTCTGCCTTTCGTTACGTCACAAACAGGGCGGCGCGAATTCGGCGGAATGCGTGAAGCCGGCGGCCATCCTCGTTGTTTATATCGCGTTTTTCGCTATTTATTCTTTTTCGAAAAATATTAAAAACAATCGCAACATGAAATAGAGACTATTTACTATATTTTGGCTTATTAAAATAGGCCATGTCACCCACACTTTAATTTAAAAAATAGCTGAAAATCAGATATTAATTCTGTGAACAAATCATAGAGTCTTTGTTAAAAAATAAATGACAATTTAGTGCAAACGTGGTGTAAACAAAAATATAATTCTCACAGAAAAATAAAAATCAAGTAGCTAGGAACTTTCCTTTAAGTTATTTAAGACGTAAACTGCTTTCAAAATAAATTACCAAGGATAAAATACACAACTTGAAGTGCATCTAGAAGTTAACATTTTTGTGAACAACACTTTTGGAGAAAAGCCGCATGTGATGTATGTTTATGTTCATGTTTTTCTGGAGAATCACAGGCTTTTTAGCATCAAGACGCCGCTCATCTAGATCTACTGCTGCTTAGAGGAGAAGGGGGGTCTAAGGGCAGGGATGCCTCTTTCTGCGTTTCCATCTCCGCTGTAGCTCTGGTCTGGCCGTACAGTACAGGGATCCTTTTTTCAGTATTTCCGAGAGGGAATGTCAAAGTGTGGCTCTACTGCATTCAATAAAAACCCAAATCCCTCGTTCTCCACCGCGCTGCAGGGACCGTTTTCCGTTTGTTATTATCGCTGCTCTGTCTCTCTCAGAAGACGGCGGTAGCTTCATCTGGAAAAAAGTATCCGCGTCGGGCTGTGTCGGCTTCAGGCAGCAACAGCCACAGCTTTCTTACACAACTCTGGGTGATGCAGCTTCAATGCTCTTTTAATTTTTTTTTTTTTTTTTTTTTTTTTTTTTTTTTTTTTTTTTTTTTTTTTTTTTTCCCGACCGAAAGTTTTTTTTTTTTTTTTTTTTTTTTTTTTTTTTTTTTTTTTTTTTTTTTTTTCCGACCGAAAGTTTTTTTTTTTTTTTTTTTTTTTTTTTTTTTTTTTTTTTTTTTTTTTTTTTTATTGAACTTTACAAATACAAAAATACAAACTCCAGCAGAGGATAAACACACTGGAAAATACACACTCACTAGGGGGTTACATTACACTCACAGAAGTCATCAAAATATAGTGTTAAAAACACTTAAAAAATAAAGTTAAGATAAAAAATAAAAAAAAAATAACAGGAGCCAAGTGATAGCACAGGACAGAAACTAGAATAACAGCCACAAGGACATTTGTTTAGAAATTATTTTAACACCTTCTGAGGATTGTAATCTTTTCAGTGAGGAATAATATAATTTAAAATTGTTAATAAAACCTGGGAAGGAGGGCTTGGAACCTCTCCACTTGCAACAGTGAATGTGGTATTTTCCTAAAAGTAAGATGATATTAATGATATTTGAGAAAGAAACATCAATATTTTCCATAAACAGAAGGACATCAGAAATACCAAAAGGGGGAATGTTCAGTTTTAAATTAATCCAATTCCTTATGTGAGACCAGAACTCCTTGGAGTAATCACATGTAAAAAACAAATGTTCCAGCGTTTCCTCATTGGAGTTACAAAAAGTGCAAGATTCCACATCAAATTTAAATCTTCTTTGAAGAAGATCAGAGACAGGATAATATTTATTAATTATTTTGAAATGAGTTTCTTTTATTTTGGGCAAAACAGGCCATTTAATATACTTAGAGTGTGCTTTAACTAACAGTGATTGGTTGTTGGAATAAGGGAAGGATCTAAAAGAGGCTTGACTATGGAGATGATACATTCTGTCTTTTAAACAGTTGTTCAAAAGATTGTTATTTAATTTAAAATCTAAGAAATTACAACCGTTAATCCGTAATTTAGGTAATGAGATGATTGTTCTATGAGGAGTGAAAACAGTGTTCTTTATTAAATGAATCAGAGCAGCAGGAATGGCTCGACATACTTTTTTAAATTCTCTAAGGCTGCAGGTGAGATGGTATTTATCTATAAACGAAGAAAAAGTCAATAAATTACCTTCACTATCAGTTAAATCTGTAACAAAAACAATGTTCTTGTCAAACCAATCCTGTTTGAATATAGATTTCCTACCTATTAATACTGTTCTGTTATTCCATAATGTTGATCCATCAGGGGTAAAATTGTGATTAAATATCATTTTCCAAAACTGAAGAACTTGTTTATGGAAGTTGGACAAAATGAATGGAATCTTGTTTACTTCAAAATCACATTTCAAAAGGAAGTCTATTCCTCCTAAATGTTTAAAGATGGATCTTGGAATATGAAACCACATTGAGTTACTATCAACCAGAAGAGCTTTTAAAAAATGAATTCTGAAGGTACCGACCATAGCTTCAAAATCTAGAGCATTGATGCCACCATTATCATAACTTTTGACCAGTTGGGAACGTTTGATATAATGTGTTTTGTTTTTCCAAATGAATTGAAAAATAATTGAGTTTGTTTTCTTAATGTTTGGAGGGGATATGTATAAAGAATAGCAGGGATAAATGATCTTAGAAACGCCTTCTGCTTTGGTTAACAGATTTCTCCCAAAGATAGTTAAATCTCTGGTCAACCAGCGACTTGAACTTTTCTTTATATCAAGCAATCGGTTTGTAATGTTGACTTCTTCCCTCCTTATTGTGTTTTTAGACAATAACACACCCAGATATTTCACTTCATGAACAACCTTAATGGCTTCAATAGTTTGGTGCTGACACGATTGAACAGGGAGAATTTCACATTTTGAAATATTTAGTTTTAAACCTGATGCTTTGGAAAATAACTGAATCCTGTTTAAAGCTTTAACAACCTCTGTATCGTTTTTTAGAAGTAAAGCGGTATCGTCTGCAAACTGACTAATTTTATATTGCTTTTCAAAAATAGAAATACCTTGAATATCATGACTATGTTTTATGAGAATGGTTAATAACTGAGTAGCTAATATAAACAGTTTGGGGGAGATGGGGCAACCTTGTCGGATACCCCTTTTAATGACAAATCGAGGAGTAATTCCTGGATTTAAGGAAACTGAACTATAAATATCATTATACAACATTTTAATAATATTACAAAATTTATCACCAAATCCTAAGAATTTCAGGGCTTTAATTAAAAAGGAATGCTCCAATGTGTCAAATGCTTTATAAAAATCTAGAAATAATATCAAACTCTCAGGGTCAATAAAGTCACAATAATCCAACAAATCTACTACTAACCTGATGTGATTATGAATATTTCTTCCTTTAATAAATGCTGACTGACACTCATCCACTAAATCCTTCAGTCCTCTGTTTAGACGCTCCGCAAAAACATGAGCTAAAATTTTGTAGTCATTACATAACAAAGTAATTGGTCTCCAATTATCCAAATGCAGAGTGTTTTTGTTAGGTTTGGGGATTAAAGTGATTAACCCCTGTCTCATTGTGTTAGAAAGGCTCCCTGCTGAGATACATTCTAGAAAAGCTTCATGTAACAAACGTCTAATATCAGACCAAAAGAATTTATAAAATTCTGCTGTTAAACCATCCAAGCCAGGAGATTTCCCAGAGGACATCTTTAGTACAGCAGCATCCATTTCCTCAATTCCTAAATCATTTTCCATAAAATGCTTAAAATCTAAGTCAATGTTTTTGTTCAATCCTTCAATGCTTTCGAATAAAATTTCACAGTCAGCTTCGGAATGATAAGACTTATATAAATTGGAGTAAAATGTGTGTATTTCTTTGTTAATCTCCCTTTGGTCTTCGTAAACAAGATCATTCACTGATAATTTGTTAATTTGCTTTTTTAATTGCCTTTGTTTTTCAAGATTAAAAAAATATGTGGTATTTTTTTCTCCCTCTTCAATCCAGCGAGCTCGGGATCTTACAAATGCACCTTTAGCTTTTTCAATATACAAAATGTCTAACTCGCTTTGTAATTTATTTAATTCTAATAATTCCTCAGTCGACAAATCCGTCTTTTTACATAGGTCATTAATATTTCTTAAAATATTTTGTTGTTTTAGACGTTTCAATCTTAAGGCCTTTTTACTAACTTCAATTGCAAGACTTTTAATTTTAAACTTAAACCATTCCCATTTACTCACAGGTGACATGTCCAAAGCATTAACTTCTGTTATTAAGTGTCTAACCTTGTTGCAAAAAAAGGAATCTTCCAAAAGCATATTGTTGAATTTCCAAATTTGAATTAAATCAGTAACTGACCTATTACATTGAAGGGATAGCGAAACAACACAGTGGTCTGTTAAGGGTGAAGCAGAAATGGAACATTTATCAATATATTTTACTAAAGATGAAGAAATTAACCAATAATCTAACCTTGAAGATTGTCCATTTCCTGCAGCATTAAACCATGTATATTGCCTGGTCCCTGGGTTCTGAATTCTCCAATAATCAACTAAATTGGCAGCATTCATAAATTCAACAACCAGATCATCAAACTTGTGACATTGTGCTCTAGGTGGATTTCTGTCTAACCAAAGGTCTGGAACCAAGTTAAAGTCACCTCCAACTATGACATTATCAGTTAAATGAGCGTGTTTAAGGTCTAGAATGTGTTTACATAAGTCTGAGAGGAGAGTTTTGTTTTTTAGCTCTTTCATTATAACCATATACACAAACCAAAATAAACATGTCACCATTAAACTCAATTATTAATATCAACCAATGGCCATAAGTGTCCCCCAAAATGCTTTATAACTTTTCCCGAGAATTTGTTTAAAAGTATCATGACACCAGCTGAATGGGAGGTCCCATGACTGACATAAATAGAATCACCCCACTGTAATTTCCAGAAGTTTACATCTTCTTCAACTGAATGGGTTTCCTGCAAAAAAACACATTTTGCTTTCTGCTCCTTACAAAACAAAAAAATAGCTTTTCGCTTAACATTGTTTTTAAGCCCCCTAGTGTTTAAAGAAATGAAAGAAAACATTTAAGAATTATCAATAGCACAGCAACCGCAGAAGATGTGCAGGAATGAACAATATTATCCTTACCAGACAATTCAATGAGCATTCTTAACCAAGAACATGAACTGACACAACACTAACTCTCACTGACTGGAACTTATTGTGGGTCCACTCTTCGATTGTCGATCAGCGCGTACCCTTCCTTCAGGAACGCTCTCTGACCCCTCTTCCTCGCCTCTTGGACCAGCGGCCACAGCTTGGCTCTCGCCTCCCTGTCCTCCTTAGAGAAATCTTCTTTGAAGTGGATGTGCATTTCCTTGCAGACTCTTGCATCTCTTGACCGTTTCCACACGTCATCCCGGACCACTCTGGACACAAACTGCAGGATTATTGACCGCGGCGTATTGTTGGAAGTCGCCGCGCTCCCCTTTCTTCCCAACCGATGGACCGTGTCCACTGTCTCTCGCAGGCGGTCCGCGCCGATGGGAACCACCCTGGTCAAGATGCCGATGACGGTTTCCCTGATGTCTTCTCCATCTTTCTCAGCTAGACCATTCAGCCGCAGATTCCACCTCCGTTTGTAGCGGGCATGTTCAGCCACCGCTTCCCTCAGCCGCTTGTTGTCTCCTTGAAGTTCAGCCACTCTTTTCTCCAGATGTTCTATAACTCCTTTATTCCTATTTATAGCTTCGGAGTTGGCATCAATTCTTTCATCAAACTTTTTCAGAAGTGCTGTCTGCTCATCCATTTTGGCCGTTTGCATGTCGACTTTCTCCGTCAGAGCGGTCACTGCTTGCATAATTCTTTCAAACATGCCTTCATCCTGCAAGTCCTGCCCGCTCCCTTTCTTTTGTTTTTTAGGATGAGGAGCTTTGACTGGAGTGTGTGCAAGGTTCACTAACTTTTCTTTGGACCTTTCTCCATCCCCTGTAGTGACTTCAACAGCTTCCTCGCTCATCTCGTGATTATCGGACTGTGAACAATAGTCGTGCTCGTCCATTTGCATTGCGGTTAGCTTACTTTGGACTTTCAAAAGGAAGAAAAAGAAGTTTACGACAGCCCGCGACTCCTATCACAAACTTTAAATAGAAAAAAATTAAAAACTTGCAGTGTTCTTGGCTATAGAATGCAAAAAAATCACAAAAACAAGGACATAAAAAAAAACTCTTACACCGGAGCCCGCAAAGTACGTTCGCTCATTCCGCCATCTTGCCTCCTCCCCAATGCTCTTTTAACTTGCTCCCCTCGCTTCTCATTGCTTTTACGCTCCGCCATCTTTGTTTGAATGTGTGTTCTTCTTCGTCCGCCCGCAACAGCCAATCTCGCAACGAGCGCCCCCTATCGACCCTCCAAGGAATTGTCTTACCAAAGGATGGTTAATATAACGTTTTACAGGGTTTTTAAATGTAAATAAAAGGTCGATACTTGATGAAGACGTATCGATAATCGATCGCAGGACTAAATATCGCGATATATCACCATATCGATATTTTGGCACACCCCTACTGTGGACTCACTCGGTCTGGGCCAGCTGCCTTCCTGGGGTGGAGCCGTCTCAGCTCCCTGCTCACTTGATTCGCAGTGATGGAAAAGGGGTGATCGTTGGGACTTGATGACTGAGATGGCGGCAAAGGGGGGGCAGCAGAAGGGGCAGCAGGAGAGGGTGCAGAAGCAAGATGGTTGGGGGGGCCGGTGGGGCACTGCAGCAGCGGGGAACAGGCAGCATGGGGGGCAGTCTGGGGGGAGCTGAACCGGTTGAAGAAACCATTGAGTTCATCAACTCTCTCCTGACTCCCGCTTGTCGCACTGCCCTCTTTTTTGCTGCATCCAGTCATAGTCTTCACGGTGCTCCAGACTTCACGCAGGCTGTTTTCCTTTAACTTCTGCTCCAGCTTCCTCCGTGTGCTTCTTTGGCCTCCTTGATGCAGACTTTTAGTTCCTGTTGGACCTTTCTCATCTCCTCTCAATCCTTGCTCTTGAAAGCCTTCTTCTTCCTGTTCAGAACTGCCTTAACTTCCCTGGTAACCCAGGGTTTGTTGTTTGAGAAGCTCCTGACAGTTCAGACAGGCACCACCAAGTCCACACAGAAGTTCATATAGTCCGTCATGCAGTCCACAGCTCCCTCAATTAGCTTAATTATAAACATAAATGCGTATGTGTAAATTAGGACAATTGATGTTTCGGGACTCAATGTTTATGCCTGTGGCCCCGTGACGTATTTTTGACCCTGAGTAGGCCTGCACAATTAATCAGAAATTTATTGTTATCGCGATTTCAAGCTGTGCAATATCCATATCGCAAAAGTCAGCAAAAATCACAATAAATGGTAAACCTTAAATGTGCTGAAACAGTCTTAAGGCAGCTTGAACTATTTAATGAATTGAATAAATCCCTTTATGCATTTGACCAATCAGATGGAGCCCTTCAGAGCTTGACCAATCAGAGCTTTATGTTAGATGTTGGCCTGCTAATTAGACGAGGGCCATTTGGAGAATAATTTAAGGTATTTTGACTCTTATTTAAATTAAACTTTTGCAGTGAAATGGAAATCTTTTTTGTTGTTTTTTCTATTTGTTCATTTATCAAGTTATATCGTCAATATTGATCACTAAAATCGCATATCACGAGTTTTCCTCATATCGTGCAGCCCTAACCCTGAGTTAACAGGAGAAGTTAATCATATCAAAGTCCTCTATTCAAAACAGACACGTTAAAAGTAACACTAATCGTTATTCATATTTTTCCTAACCCCATAAACAGGTCTATGAAGTTTTTAGAAGACTCGGCAAAAGTTACCTTTTGGATTTCTTGACAACTAAAGATTTTTGTCAATCACACCCTAACATGTTCATGTTTCATTCAGGTTGAGACAACGATTCATGTTTGACATTTTCACAATACTCCAGCAAAAAGTGAGCGAGGAACAGGGTAATGCCAGGTTTTTGAACTTGCTGCGCTAATGGCATTTAAAGTCTACAAACTTCCAAACCAACTTTTGTTTCCCAAGTAGCTTCCCAAAGATGCTCAATGATTTAGGAGACGATAGATTGAAATCCCTAAAAAGAGTTTAAATTGGTAGTAGGTACTAAAGGGGATTATTTTTGTGGAAATGTCAAGATGGCGGCCTCTTCCAGAGGTCAAAGGTTGGAAATTGTCTCATTTCAGGCTTCGCCACAAAATGGCCAACAAACCGTAGAATCTGTGGTCATTCCATAATATTTTCCAAACTTCCTTTGGAATATTTCTGACAATGGTTTTGGTTTTAGTTTGAAATATTCTTTTGAGCCCCATTTTTGTGATGGTTTCGCCAGCTGTGTTGTATGTGGCAGTGATCAAACTTTTGCTTAAATTAGAACAGCAACAAAGAAGAACTGTGTGCAAACAATCTGGTGACTGCAGTCCAGGATTGCTGTGGGACAGAATGAAGGCATTTATGGAGGGATAATCTCTCGACATGGTGTCCATTATCAGAAATGAATGGACAACATAGAAGTATCAACCGTCCAACGCAAAGTCTGTTAATTCTGAAAGGCCATTATCCTGATTTTACCATAGTCCCTTACAAAATAAATTAATACTCAATCATTTCTTGTTATGGTTTTGGTTTGAATTGCTTTTTCACAAACAAAGGACTATTTATTACAGTACAGACCAAACGTTTGGACACACCTTCCCATTCATTTGAATGGGAAGGTGTGTCCAAACTACTGGTGCGACGCGTTGTCATGGTAGTGGCTGAGCCAGCACCAATCTCTACTGCCGCAGTAAAGGAAAGTGATATCTATGCTGATGATCACGATGTGTTAAATAAAGCATCAGTTCAGAGAAAGTTTACCTCTGACCGCTTGTTTTTGTCCAGATGATGAAGATAAAGCTTGTTTTAAAGAAACCAGAGCAGTGATACAGAAGATTTAAGCTATAATTTAAGCTTTTTAGGCTTATGGTTCTCACTTTTTAATGGACACTCTGCAGCCAATCAGAATAGAGAATTCACCCGGACCGTGGTATAGGAATAATTTAATTGTAAAACACACCAGATAATAGGTACAGTACAGTTTTTTTGTAATTTTGTTTGTTTTACTAAAATCATTATCTCCTGAACAACACATTTAGGACTTACAACATAATGAAGGCTGCCAAAAATAACCTAATTAGCATGTTTCACAGCTTTTGAACTAAGTATCCAGAGTGTTGGTTATCGCTGCTAAAGACTTGAATCAGATTCACCTTTTTGATTTGTAAGTTCATGATTCCATCTAACTACCATGCCATTAACTGTTATTACATTTCTAGTTTTTTAAACTGAATATTGGTGGAACTTAAATTCATTCATAAACTAAACATTTCTAAGGAAAAACTGCCCCCCCCCCTAAAATAAATGGATTTCAATGAAAATCTTATGAGTGAAGTCTGATTGAAATGGATTAAGTGGTTTGAACCCCATTCTTACCACTACTGTAGAAAATATGCTAATTTCCTGTTTATAATAACTAAAAAGTAGAAGCCTGTCTTTTGTAACGCATCCTCCGTCCACCCACCATGATCTGTCAGCGGTTCACTGCGCCTCTGCTTCCCCCACACAGCAGCCGAGCACGACCGCCGAGGAACTTCAAACAGCTCCAGCATGTTTCAGCCCAGTCAGAAAAGCCTCAGGATTCCCTGCCACAATCATCTGAAAGGCAAATCTGGATTTTCCTCCCAACACATGTTGGTCTCAGCAGGAAGAGGCCACATGGAGGCTGTGGGGGGCAGTAGAGTCAAAAACAAATGAAGGGAGAGTGAGGAGACGAGTGATAGAGGGATGGGTTGGCTGCCCAACAGCTTGTCTTCCACCTCCCCCCTCCCAGCTTGTGTTTGTCTGTGGACTCTCTCACGCCTTCAAGGCTTTGCGCGTCCTTCGTTTAATCGCCGCTTCTCTCCCTGTGTAAATGCCTCGGGGCTGATGGGAGGATGCCGCTCAGATGTCCTCAGGTTTGACTCTGATCCCCGCAGATGGCAGAATCCACAGAAAACACAAACGCACTTCCTGTTGCTGCGCCTCTGGGTGGAGATAAACCAGAAGCAGGAAAAGAGCAGTTCTTCACTAAAAAGAACACAATCCTGCCACTTTCCACTCTGCCTTCTGCCCTTTAATGTTGGAAGTCAGGATTTTGAGTAGAATATACTGAATTTATTCCAAAAGACAAGTCCAAATCAGCTTATTTAGTGACAACAGAGACCCAACAACTCGACAACAGCTGGGACTGAACCGTTCAGAGACCTGCTGTTTCCTTTTTTTTTAAATACTTTCAGCTTCTTTGTTTGTAAAGAGTCTTTACAAAGGCCACCGTTTACAGAGGACACTGTGACTGCACCTAAACCACCAGAGATACAGATGTCTGCTCCATTCTAAAGGTTATGGGATATGTTCTACTTTTCCAAAGACATATAGCAAAAATGTGATCATTTTCAGTCAGGCCATGGATGCCACTGCTATAAGACAGTGATGCCGGCTCACATCAGACTTTATACTATGAATGAACAAAAGACGGTCAGTTTTCTGTTTCGTTTAGTATTTCAATGACATCATAGAAAAAAACGAAGACATGAAGGAAAGGTTTGACTTCTTTGACCCATTTCCTGCAGCTGCAGTACTATTCTGATCCTTTCAGACAAACAAACCAGACGCAGTAACATGCAGATGCCTCACCTGCACAATATAGCTTAAAAAAGATATAAAACCTTTTTTGATTTAAACATAAAAATGAAATATTATTTGTAGACAAGTCTATTCTAAGATGACTTTTCTATGTGGGTTTTCAACATGTCTTTGATTAAAAAAAAAAAACTAAAGTAGCAAATTTACAAATATCCTGTTTAAATACACGAGAAAGTGGCAGGTGAGGCCCCGGTAGCTCGTGCACCAGGACTGTACCACACACACTAACCGAACTGCAGCATGTGGTTTACTGTTTCAGTCTCTCTATCATCATCATCACTAAAGATGCTTCGTTTTTAATTAATCACTTCATTTTTCTTTTAGAGAAAGTTTCTTTTTTTTAGTCCTGGTACATCGCCTGTCCATTCTTGTAGAGGACATTTCTGAGGCTTCTTCCTTTTTAATTTTTTTCCTGGATATGTTTTGTTTAGGAGTGTTTCCTTACCAGGCAGGAGGGTCTAAGGCCAGGGATGCCCAGTTTAGCTAAGTATGTTTAGTTTAGTTTAGAACAGAATTGAATTCTATTCCTTGCCCACAGTCTGATTCTATTGGTGCCAGTTTGTGACTCATTCAGTCTTTTTTACCCACTAAAAATGTGCATTAGAAATACAGCAGGTGAGGCCCGCAGTAGGTTCATTGCCATCCTCCTAGTGGGGGGGGGGATAAAACTTCCATCCATGCAAAACGCAAGATACAAGATGTTCGGTAAAAATGGGAAATCCACTGATCTCCAAAATTATGGTCAGAAGCAACTTCAAAGACATCATGTGGCATTTACACTTTGATGACAAAGGCACACACATGGAACGAGTTTGGACTGACAGGTTTCCTGCAATCTCCAATGTTTGGGGGTTTGTCGTTGCCAACTGCATCAAACTTTCAACCCAGGCAAGATTAGCCGGAAGCTTCCAGAATCAGTAAAAAACCTCGCACAGGCACATGCGGGAGCTGAGAAGGCGAAAAAGGAATACCGTGTTTGGTGACAAGCTCCCACCACCTGGCAAAGGGGAAACGGGCAATATGCCAGGTGGATGGTCAGCACAAGAACAATAATGCCAGAGTGCGCTTTGTGATTGCCACAAGTATACTGTGGCAAATGCAGAAAGGAGATTGTGGGGCAGTACCAAGTATGTGCAGACAAGTAGTGGGTTGAAGATATCACTTTGACCACAGGATTTCTTTGCTTGCTTACAATATTCACATTCATTTCAGTATTATGTCGGTGAAGAAGTGTCTCTTGTGCATGAACAATAAATCTCAGCCAAAAAAGAAAAACCAAACTGTGGTGACTTCTTACTAGAAGTGACAGAGGTGAGGGGAAATAGTGAAAACTTGCACAGCCACTTGGCTTGTCTTCTTTGCGTGCCAAAAGAACAGCTTAATGGCTGTGCTGTTCATGTGCAAACTATGTAGAAGGCTGCTCTTTGGGCATGCACATTTTAACTACTCCAGCCACTTGGCTGTCTCCTGGACATTACTGGTAGAAAAGCCAAATGGCTGCCCTACGGACGGTCTAGTGTTAAAGGCGTCTCTGGCAGTGGTCTCCATGGAGACAGAGAGACTTTTAAAACTTATGAAAGAAAAGGAAAACATCTCCAACCAGGTTCTCCATGTGTTGCTGTTGCTATTTAAATGGTAAAGGAGCTTCTCTGTAGAGTTTTTGTTTGAAGCCGTGAACCTCACTGCACGTCACTGCCAGACACATCATTGCTTGTTCTTGGAGACTTGAAAATGCTCTTCCAGGTTTTTTTCACTATGGTAACATTGGTTCAAGGAAAAGTGGCATCCCAAATGGATACACACCTAAAAGAAAAACCTTAATCAAGCTTGTTCACCAAGCTCTTCAAGACACTTGACCTAGAAAAAGCAAGTGGGCTGATCAGCATCTCAGCTCACCGTTAAAGACGTGCTGAGGGACCGGCCCTAGAATGGACACCCATTTTACTCTAGTCAGAACACTCCAAAGACAGGCCCCTTAGGAATAATTCATACATTCTTACCCCATTGGTAAATTTTCTTTAAATAAGCAAATAAACAAATAAACAAACTGCGAATGGTGTAAGAAAAAGGGTCTTACCAAGAGCTCTTATGTTAAAGGGCCTATTCCATGAAAAATCAGCTTTTTGGAGCTTTTACGTGTATTATCATGTTCATTCCTCACTATAAATAACCACAAAGCAGAATTTTTGACATGTTTTATGCATTTCTGAGTATTCCTCTAAAAACCTGCTTGCTTAGCACCAGCCCCTCCCAACAACACAAAGACGGCCCCTTCCAGGAAGAGTCTGTGCTACCAGTACCGCCCCTAAGCTAACACACACGCCCACTTCTCCACTGAGCTAGCAGTGTTTTTCCAGGCACAATATTCACATCCATCTTTGTAAAAGTTTGAATGTTGTTTGTTTCCGTGGGAGAAATGCAAACACGCTGCTGAGGCCGACTAGAGCAGTGTTTTTCAACCAGTGTGCCGCGGCACACTAGTGTGCCGTGGGAGATGGTCAAGTGTGCCGTGGGAAATTGCCCTCAACTGAAACATTTATGATCTCCAGGATTTCACCTCTTTGTTCATCCAAACAAGCCCTAAAAAACACTAAGAAATAAGGAATATGACAGATCATAAATACTTTTTTCTTTGTGTTTATTTGATTCTATTAAAGACATTTTGATAAAAATGACGTTACCGATTTAGCTGCAGCTTAATCTCCGTTTTAGCAAAAGTCACACCCCTTTAACTGTCTCCACCAATCATTCTTGGATTCTTAATCACGTGTCATCAGTCTGACCAATCAGAAGTGGTTAAAGTCTTCACTTCCTTGTGCATTCTGCTGATAAAGTCGCTCAGTTTCAACAGAAATACCAGCTAAAGCTCGTCTTTAGCGGTGTAGCTTTCCATAGAATCCGGTGTCAGACCGTGGAACAAGTGAACAAAACAATGAAGCTCAGAGACGCTGGTCTTTCTGCATTCGGCGGATTATTGAACTACATCTCCCATGATGCATTGGGTTAAAAGTAACAGCGTGGATCTCGGTGCACAACTCGTCTCTCCTCTTAACGTCTTGAAATCACAACGAACACAAATCAAACAGTTTTTAAATCTTTTAACTTAACTTTTCTTACATCTTTTAGAGAAAAAAACAGCTGCAGCTTCCAGCGTTTTCTGCCACAATTATAAAAAAAGAATGTGAGATTGTGGAGGAACTGTGAAAAACAGACGGAGTTTCTCCCGTTTTTTTTTTTTTTTTTTTTTATTCTTTTGAATGCTGGTGTGCCGCGAGATTTTTGTCAAGGTTTAAGTGTGCCGCGGCTCAAAAAAGGTTGAAAAACACTGGACTAGAGGATGATGCTGTTTCACCTTCATGAAACCTTGATCCAGAGATCCTGCGTTCAAGACCAGTATTTTTCCTTTTTTTCTTTTTTTTTTTTGATTTGCATTTATTTTCTTCATGTGATGTGTATTTTGCTGTGTCAAGCACTTCTCATAGAAAACGTCACAAGTTGTGTTGTTTTACGTTGTTTTTTTTCTAATCATCATTAACAACATTGTTTAGTTTTACGATTTTTCATCATCATTTCCACATTGAAGTGTTACAAGGAGCTTAGATGATATACGTCCAGTCCGCCACCAGATGCCGCTGTTCTGTGTGGTTTCAAATCCCTGAACGGTTGGTTCATTTTTCTGGCACAATTACATGAACCCCAAGGAAAGCTTCATGGGGCTTCTATTCCCATCCCTACATGTCACCTTCTGATTTGTCTCACATGTAGCAGTGGCTTTCTTTGAACCTAAGTTGAAAAGGGTAAAGGTACGGACCTGCAGTTTTGTTTTACAACATATGCTGCTGGTTGGGGTATCTGGACACAGTAGCACAAGTTTCATTGTCCAATCACACTTCTCTTCATTGGCTGAATCCTTGTCCTGAGACTTCTCTCGCCTCGCTTCATCTTCTTGGAGGCACATGAGTCAAAAACATCCCTTCTAATATTCCCGTGTTGGAATGAAAAACAGAAGTTCCACTGATCTTTTCACGAAATAAATACATAAAAGTTCATGGAAAACATTGAGAAATATTGGACTCCAACAGCCCTCACCCCAGAAGTTGTAGCCTTCTGTTAAGATTCATAATGTAGTTAGGAGATGCTTGTCCTGGGTAAAGGAACTTCTAGTCTTTGTAGGTCTGCCTCTGCAGTATAGTGTGAATCAACACTGGGCAGGTCTCTCAGCCCAGTCTTAGTGAAATCCTTAACTTCAGGTTCAACCTCTATCTCTATCTGTCTTAGGTCCAGGTTTAGATGGGGCTGGTGCATGTTTTTCACAGTCAATGGGATTGTTCAACCATTCTTTTATGTTTTTTTCAGGAAGACCAGGGGCCTCATTTATAAACGTTGCGTACGCACAAAAGAAGGCGTACGCCACTCTCTACGCAATAGTTGAGATTTATAAAAAGCAAACTTGACGGGAAAATGTGCGGTCCTTCATCAAGCTCTGACCCAGGCGTACGGACAAAAACGGGTGAAATGAGAAACGGCGACACTGTCGGCAGATGGAAGAAACACGTGAAAGTGAAAGTGACAATACTGCGTCTCATGAATAACATGAAGACTTCACAAAGCAAGTCTCACAATTAACAGCTACATGAACACCCGTTTGATCGATCAGCAGTGAAACAAACAAAAAAAAAAATCAAATGACAATTACAACAGAAATTCAAATGAACACATATTTGCAAAAAGAAAAGTGAAAGATGTTCTGCAATATTGGCATGTTGTGCAATTCATCCTCATAAATAATATAGTTAACAGAACGAAATAATGTACAAAACTGATATTCTCCTCAATGTGTCCGTCTGGAGGAGCAGATATAGTCAAAGTCAAAGTCAAAGTCAGCTTTATTGTCAAATATGCTGCATCCGTAAGACATACAACACAGATGAAATAGCTTTCCTCTCACCCCAAAGTGCAAGCAGCATATAAAATAATAAATAAATGACTTAAAAAATACATTCTTTTAAAAACAATAAAGCCGATAGAGCCGCTGCGTGTGCTCGCGCCGCCAGATGCGTGCGAATCAGACAGACAGACAGACAGACAGACAGACAGACAGACAGACGTATTAATTGTCCACTGGGGAAAGTTGTTTTCATAGTAAAACATTTCTTCGTAAGCTACGGAATTATGGTATTCATGCATATGTCTTTAGTTTTATTTTATTTTTGATAAAACAACGTATGGCGTATGTCTCAACCATTCAGAAAGCAACAAGAAATTACATTTGATGAACAATTTCCCATTTCCACGTGGATTATTACCCACATCTGTAGCTTGTCAGATGCAATTAAATGGATGGAAATAAAATGCTCCATCACAATGCGTAATGACGCACAATGGCTGATCTTGGATCTTAGAAGATGTGGCAAATGGAAGAATTCGGAGTGAACGCATCTTTAGACAGCAAGAAGACTTGCTGGCAAACGAGGAGCAGTGGCTTATGAGCCGGTTCCCACTTCCTCCAGCCGTCCTGGTGGAGCTTTTGGGGGTGTGTCACCCGGTGCATCAGGTGCGTCGGTGTCCCCCCCGACACCCCCCACCCCCCGCCTCAGTCACCACTCCACGTAAAAGGGACTCCCCAATAATTGCCGCCACTCTCTCATCAAGAGGGGTCAGCTCCGGTGTCCCCTGTCCCCCCACCCGTGGCAGACACACTCTAGCGATGCAGCGCCAGACGTTTTTTGCCCCGACTTTGATGTCCGTCTGTCACCGTTTGCCACTCACGTGCTTTTTCGGCATTAGTAATGCCCACACTGTGCCCTCCAAACAACATTTTTCTCCTCTTTTCCACCTCGCCAACGATAACTTCTACTTCACATTGAGTGAAGTTCCGTTTTTTTTGTTTTTTTCTCTGTGTTTGCCATGGTTTCGCTATCAATGAATATTCATTTGTGGGCGTTTCACGGACTATTTATGGGCAACTATGGGCGTGTCATGAAGCCGCAAAAGCTGCGCTGCATTTAGAATTGGTTGTGATTTATTAAGGGAAGGATGCGTAGGATGTGCGTGCGCACGGTTTTATAAATCCGAATATTTCTGTGCGTACGCACGTCCTATGTTTCATGCGTACGCCACTTCTGACGCAAATCCTACGCAAGGTTTTATAAATGAGGCCCCAGGAGAGGAGGAAAAAGTGCCTTGCACACTTTAACATTTTTTTTCCATCTTTAAGCTTCAGTTGGTAGAACAATGCTGAATTGTACCAGGATCTTTCAGCAACTTTTTTTGTTTTTGGTTAATTTTTGTGACCAAAGTACTGGCGACTGGCCGTATGACTCTTCAAAAATGTATGATTACTCTGAGAAACATTATCTTACGGTCTATTTTATTAAGCTACATTTAGGATTCCCATAATGGTTTGCAAGTTGCAGATTGTGCATAGAAAAGGAAAGCATTTAGCCGATCACCGCTAGCTCCACTGAGAAAGTCTGTTAGTCTGGGGGCGGGGCTGGCAGCACAGACTCTTCCTGGAAAGGGCTGATCTCACTTTGTGATGTCACAATGTGAGAACCCGCTTGTTTTCGTGGGCTGGGAGTGGCTGGTGCTCAGAGAGCAGGTTTGGCTCAAAATACCACTTTGTGGTCATTTATAGTGAGGAATGAACATTATAATACACCTAAAAGCTCAAAAAGGTTGATTTTGCATTGAATAGGCCACGCAGGTGCGGGTTATGTGTTTAACCACACAACATGAATAAGATCATCGCCGAGCGTCACGCCGAGCGTCACGCCGAGCGTCACCCCGAGCGTCACGCCGAGCGTCACGCCGAGCGTCACCCCGAGCGTCACGCCGAGCTTGTTTGCTTTCCATGACCGGCACGCAATCGTGTTTTCGGATGACTTGTTAAATGAGTTGGTTTAAGTTTATTCGCATAAAAGATTTAATTGAAACCGCACAATTGCAAAACTGTCTTTTTTCTGCATTTCTAGATTTTTGATAACGTTTTGCGTATGTGTGTGTTGGAGACACAGCTAATGACGTCAGAGGCAGAAAAACATTCTGTCTCAGGCTTTTGCAAAAGGGAAGACGTGCGCTATGAAAGCATTCAGGTTCTCGGGTCTTTGCAAATGCAAAAGCACTTAAGGTCACCTTGTAGGTAAATTTAATGTAATCATACAAAGAATGGGAGAGGCAAAATAGTTTTAACACATTTTTTATTTTTTTAAATGCCAAGTAAATTCAGGAAATAATCAAAAAAGATGCAAACCAAACAAGAACAGAAACGTGAAACTAAAATGCGTTTCCATCGACGCTCGTGATCGACCTCTCCTGTTCCGGGTCACTGCTTTTCTGAAACATTTTATTTCAAAATAAAAGTCAAAACCGGAATCCTTTTTCATTTTCACAATAAAGCCACGTTTGTTGACTCAAAAATGAAATAAAAACCAATCCGGCAAATGGCTTTTTCTTTTTCTGTCACTTAATAAATATGATTTAAAAAATGGTTTTGGACGTTTCACTTTCATAACCTCTGACCCCGCCCAGCTTCCACATGACTGATCCCAGCCTGAAGCGCTGCTGCTGCTGATGTCCGCCTCACTGAGAGAGCAGGAAGGATTTTACAGACTGAAGTAAGATTCACAGGCAAAAGGCAGCAGGTGCTCACTGTTAAACCCTCAAGTATTAATTACAAATCCCTCATCAAATGACATGATCCGCCCACGTGTGTGTTTACACCTGGCATTTAGGTAAATGCCAGTCCACCGTCCCTTAGACAGCATGTTGTAAAGGTTGCTGAGGCGGTTTCACAAAATTCTGGCACCGCCTCAGCAAGCGGGTCTCACCCAAATTAAAGAACTTCTTAGGGGAAAGTCTGCGCGGCGGAGATACGAGGCTTTTTCTGTCACTCGAACTGCCACAAATCGCCATCTCTGATGGGAAATCATGAGCGCCCGTTTACTTCAGAGCTCTCTGAACGAGGCTGGTGGACCTGCTGGGCGGGAGACGAGCAGAAAAACATGGTCTGCAGATTACGTCCTTTCTGTGCCGACTGTAAAATGCTGGAACTCAGCGTGAGAAATGATGGCTTTCAGCTTCTGGACTGAGAAAATGAAAGGAGCTGTGGAAATGCAGCATTCATTAATGAAGCTTCTAGTGAGCAGGCAATGAAGCAAAAACACACTGACACACATGACGCTTCTGCAGTCTGGATCCTCTTTTTCAAACAGCTGCTATTGAAAGCATTTCCACTCTTCTTACTTTGTTTAGCCGGCCGTCAATCAAAACCTGCTGCAAACCAACTGGAAAAGCTCCAACTGCGCTCCGAATCGGCAGCAGAGTGTTAACTGTGAACACAGGAACAGGAAGTCCTCTGAGGCGAGCTCTAGACCAGATCTGCTAGCTGGCCCGGTACCGCCCATGTGATCGGGTCTGAGCACGGAAGGGAGCGCAGCAGTCAAACGCACGTCTTGCAGGTCCCCTGTAACTCGTAAGGCCACCTCCAGGGACGTCACCAAAATGGAACGCACCATCATTGTGCGTGTTGTAAATATATTGTGAAGTATTCATGAGGGTAGCGTAAGTCACACGCACTTGTGGCGCACAGCTGATACTGTCGTCCTTACATCACACTAACCCTTGTGCTGTCTTGTGGGGTCCAGATGACCCCACTCCCATCGTTAATGTGTCTTGAATGCACGTTAACGTTTTAGAAGAAAAATTCCCAGGATGTGATGTCAGTCTATTATCTCCAGTTTGCTCAATAGCTAATGTGCTGCAAAGCAAAAATGAAAAATTAATTGAGCAAAAAAAGAGCTTAAGATGTTTATTTGCACTGGTTTTAAACTGTAGAACTTGTTCTAAATGGAGTTTTAGAGGAACAGGGTTTTTGGGTTTATCATGTTGTAGTTTTTTCCCTTTGGATTGTTTGTGTGCATGTTGATAATTAAACGTCCTTTAAATCTGCAGGCCCCCCAAAAATGTACTTTTTAAACGTTCCTGTGGTTTAAGTTCGAATGTTGGTCGTCATCCAAACCAGGAAAGTGACTTAGTGAGCCAGACCAAACCAAACTCTGGAGACAAAAAAGAAGCTGTGCCGCTGCAGACGCACAACACTCACCTGCCATTTGTAAGGACCAAGCATGCCGTCAGTCCACTGTCTACCAGCCTGTGTTTAAAGCCAATGTTAACTATTTAAGGTGGAATGGCCTCAGTTGTTTCTTCCAGTCCAGGGAGTCTGTGACCCTCTGGACTGTTTCATCGCTCTGCATGGAGGAGCATCCTGAAGTTCTTTGAAACGTTTACAATTATGAGCTCTGAATGACTTAATATACAGCAAAACTCCAAACAAGTCTTACCAAATGTACTCAACTTTATTCAGAGGAGCAAACTCTTTTGTTCATGTGAAGTATTTCTATCTGTTTCAGGCTAAACATCCAGGAGTCACAGGGATCTTTGTTCCGGTAAACCTCTGCAGGCTGCATGTTTGCAGTTTCTGGACGCAGATTTTTTTTTTCTGTGGCTTTTGTGAGATCTCAATCCCAACTGAAACATCTGTAAACATTTCATAACACCAGAACATGAAACCAAGTTTGGAAGATGACACATGTGGAGGTAAAAACATTGTACTTATGAATGCAGGTACTTTATAGTCATGGTCTCTGAAATGGGTCGCAGGCCAGCGTAAATTCTGGCCCGCCGGCCGGGCTTTGGACAGGGCAGAGATGCGGTAAAGCACACACTCAGGCAAGAGGCCGACCTCTTGAAAGTTACAGGTGGAGCTCATGGTTGATACGTTGTTTCAAAAATAATAATAATTTAGGTTCTTCATTTGTATCAAAAATGGAGTCGAATCACTTTGTGAGCAAAAAGTCTCACTTCCAAAAGGACTTGATGTCAAATAATTCTAAACCACAATTATTCATTTCTACTCTAAGATCCATTTTCAAACAGTTGGCACACCCATGACATAAAAAAGACGCCCTCAGTACATCACTGCTAAACCCGAGTCTCTGATTGGTCAAAGTTCAACTGTTTTACCTTTCAACGCTCGTTGAAATGGCCGCGCTTTCTGTACGTAGAGCCCAAAAGAGGACTTAAAAACCTGCGATGCAACGCATGAACACCGTTTTGAGTTCTGAACAGCGAAGCCCGGACCGTGCGTATCCATACGTTAACATGGACTTGTTATTGGAAGTGGTTGCTTGAACGCATGTTGTCGTAAACAGAGTGAAAGAAGCACAATTCCTATTCGTTGTTCATATATTTGACTTTTCAGAGTTAAACTGGATCATTGCACCACCATCCCATAAAAGACAATCTTTTACTTTAGGAAAATAAATTTTGCAAGAGCTGTTTTTTTTGTACATTTTTAGATGAATCTACAACCTCGTTTCAACTGAAAGACACATTCCAGTCCGGTTTAGAATGGTGCACGCAATTCAGGTGTGGGTTTCCACCATCGTAGCAACAATGGTTTTTTCCTGCTTAGTTTTAGGTTCTTCCTAGATACAAAGCAGTAAATGTTGCTGGCGGCAAAGAGGAACACAACCACTTTATTTTGTTGTGATGACCTTCAACCAATCAACAGGTTTCAACAGTAGCTCCGCCTTAACCGGTCCATACTAAAATGGTGCGGTCTAGTCTGCCTTAATGGAGCCATTTTATATTGGAGACACTCAAAATACCAGACCGGACCATACCAGACTGTACCGGACTGTACTGGACCATACCGGACTGTACTGGACCATACCAGACTGTACTGGACCATACCGGACTGTACTGGACCGTACCGGACTGTACTGGACCATAACGGACTGTACTGGACCATACTGGATTATACCGGACCATACTGGACTGTACCGGACCATGCCAAACTGTACTGGACCATACCAGACTGTACCGGACTGTACTGGACCATATCAGACTATACTGGACCATACCAGACTGTACTGGACCATACCGGACTGTACCAGACCATACCAGACTGTACTGGACCATACCGGACTGTACTGGACCATACCGGATATTACCGGACCATACCGGACTGTACCAGACCATACCGGACTGTACTGGACCATACCAAACTGTACTGGACCATAGCGGACTGTACCGGACTGTACTGGACCATACCAGACTATACTGGACCATACCGGACTGTACCAGACCATACCAGACTGTACTGGACCATACCGGACTGTACCAGACCATACCAGACTGTACTGGACCATACCGGACTGTACCAGACCATACCAGACTGTACTGGACCATACCGGATAATACTGGACCATACCGGACTGTACTGGACCATACCAGACTGTACCGGACTGTACTGGACCATATCAGACTATACTGGACCATACCAGACTGTACTGGACCATACCGGACTGTACCAGACCATACCAGACTGTACTGGACCATACCGGACTGTACTGGACCATACCGGATATTACCGGACCATACCGGACTGTACCAGACCATACCGGACTGTACTGGACCATACCAAACTGTTCTGGACCATAGCGGACTGTACCGGACTGTACTGGACCATACCAGACTATACTGGACCATACCGGACTGTACCGGACCATACCAGACCATACCGGACTGTACTGGACCATACCAGTAATGAGGAAACGAGGCTTAAATTTAATCATCCATTAATTAACCCATCCACCGACCCAATTATCCACCCATCCAACCACACACTCATCCATCCATCCATCATGCAGCTTTTGTAGGGTAAAGGAAATCTCATCATGTCTTTGTATTGAATCATCTTTAAACATTTGTTTTAAGTGTTACAACTTCACTCACTTTCTTAAGACTCCCAACTTTATCAGGTTTTTAGGAAAGACAAATGCTTTCACACTGTGAGCAGAACTAAATCTGAACATACTGAACATCAAGATGAGCTGAACTGCGATGAGAAGAGACGAGGGAAACCCGCTTGTGAAAACAAAAGGGAGATAATAAAGTGTATCATGTTTCTGTCAGGTCACCCTGTCTGCAAAGACGAAAAGCTTTAGGATGACAGTGAGTGCTGATTAGATTTATGCTTAGCTTAAATGACCGCATGTGGTCCAGCTATAGCCTTCAAGCTGAAGGGTAAGTTTTTACCCCCCAACACCGTCTCTGCTCCTCTTCAGGTCCAGATGAATCAAGCCGGCACAGAAGTAAACCTTACACCTCTCCTCTGGCTCAACCATCACGCCCAACATTTTCCCAATGAAAAGTGAAGTTTATGCTCCATCAGACACGAGGACGAAGCGAAACCAAAATGCAACACGAATGACAACAAGAAAACTCCTTTCTAACCTCCAAACAGGTCTCTTCCAGTGAGTCAGCCAGTAGAACGGCTCAGCAGGAAATCAAACACTACTACTTCAGATCTCCAGGTTTGTAGAAGAGAGAAAATGTTCACACGATGTTCCTGGCATTGATGGATGATGATGATGATGATGATGATGAAGCTCACGCATGCTTGTCTGAAGAACATCCTCTTTTTAACATTTGACAGTGCTGAGGCTGCAGAGGCGATGCTGTGGTCCATCTGGTTGGGGGGGGGGGGGGGGGGGGGGTCACCCAGCTGTGCTCCTGCTGCCAACAATGCAAACCCAGAGGAGTGTGTGTGCGCAGGTTGGACTGCGCAGTTCAGGTGGAACAAAGCTCTGCTCCAGTAGAACTTGAACACTGGCTACATCTGGTTCAGCCCAAACGCCCGCTGCATGATGGAACCAGCTGTTCTGCCCTCTGGGCGTCACGCACCCAGCTTCCCTCTGAGATGGTCCAAAAGTTCTTCACCGGGTTCTTACTTAGGGATCATGAACATGAACCCTCTCAGCAGAAACGGGTCACAGCTTCTCGGAGGCTGCGGCGCCTCTAAGAACAAACTGCAAAGTCACTTTCCAAAGCGCAGAAACAGCAGAAACCCACCTTTACCTGCAGGTTCCGGCTCCGTCTGGAGGGGACTCCTTCCTTCGCCTCTCTCTGCCCTGCTTCTCCTGCTGTCCCCTAGAGCCGCTCCATGCCTCCGACTGCGGACCGAGGAGCGCCACTATCGGGGAAACGTCCCGTCAAAGACCGACAGACAGAGGAGCGCTGGAGCGGACAGACGCGAGCGGCGCGACGCGGCGCGGAAAGTCAGCCACTCAGCGCTGCTGCGCGCGGCGCTTCTGCTGCCTGCCTGCCGGCGGAGCCGAGGAGGAGGAGGAGGAGGAGCCGCGGGGACCCGGGCGTGCGCTTGCTGACGGCACGGGCGCGCACGGACCCGCCCGTCATTCCCAAAGTGTGTGAGACGCAGAACCACCGGATCACTAAACCTCTGCGCGTGTCACACCTGACCACGCACTAAAGACCGCGTGTTGTGGTTTTTCTTCACACATTCCATTGATTTGACTGTGTTCTCCAACCCGGGATAACCGCCTAAACTGATCCAAACATGTGTCCAACCCAGTTTCTATTTCCATCTGTAAAGCCCCACTCTGATGATGAAGATCAGGGTTTATCATGTTCTTCTGCATTTTTCTGACAACTAAGCTCAAACCTGCTCTTCTGTGTATTGTTAACACATGTAATGTTGTTTTAAAAGGGTCATATTTGTGACATAGAAAACACGCTGGGGGGGGGCACAACTTCCTGCTCTGCTCCATTCTGATCATCCTCCTGCAGACAAATAGATCCATGAACTTCTTTGTTTTCCTGGTCTGAGCTGGAATCTGGATCTGGAGAGCTCCAATGTCCTCTCTATTTTTGTTTCATCACTAATGTCAGGTTGAGGAAGTGCAAACACTTTATTCATTTATGGAAATGGAAAAACACTTTGTTTAGTATCTTTTTGATTTATTTTTCTGATTATTTTAAGCGTCTAAAAGGCATTTCAAACAAAATCTACAGTAATTTATCCAACGATGTCAAAACTACTGTTATTTTACATTGTTGCCTTGCCCTCCTGGCTTACCTGTTTTTATGTAGTTGTATTTTATTTTATTTTTATGTACGCGCATTTCAAATGTTTGCTCACCCTAACGTGGTTTGTATATGAATAAAGGAGGGGGGGAAAGGGTGTGAGGGTCTGTGGGTGGGCTAGTAGAAGGGCGACAAACAGGTGGGGGGCAGGAAGGGGGGCGGGGTTGCTCTGTGCCAACTCAGAGGCAAATTTCTAAAACAAACTCCTGCAGCTCTGCAGAAACTACTGTATGTCCTAGAGAACAAAACAGGTTTTTTATGTTCTGGCTTTAAAAAAAGGGTGTGATCATAATTAAAAGAACACTGGGAACACTTTGAAAAAAGGAGAAGACATGGGGGGGGGGGGGGGGTGATCAAAGATGCTCTCACCTACACTCCCATTTAGGACATGTGCAGTAAAAAGCTCTTTAGGGTAAAGTTATGTTTCATTTCTTCACAGCAACATCAGAGAACATATGATTAGGGCGTTACACTTTTAGCAGCACCACCTACTGGCCGCACAAATGTCCCGACTCACTTCCATGTGGGACATATTTGAATTAATTTAGGTTGTTGTCATAATTGTTACAGACATTCAAACCGTCGTTGCTGCAGCATTTGGGACACATTTCTCAGGTTGAGTGGAGCCAAAAGTCACACCACCAGAAATCACCTGAAGGTGTTAGAACACATGTGACCCACTGGGGGCGTGGACCCAAAACCCAGCCTTGACCTGGGCCAAACATCTGAAGGTGTTGTTTGTGCCAAACCCGGGCCAAAGGTCAAGAGAAGGTGCAGGCATGACCACATCCTGTGCGTCGTCACAGCTGCAGACATCCTCATATCGTCCGACACCAAAGCTCTGAGAGGAAACAGCCAGCAAGCGTCTGTGTCACGACTCCAAAAAGCAGAGATGATGGAGATATTTCAGGATGATGCTGCAAGATTCCAGCAGCAGGGCCTTCACAAACACGGGTCGACTTCAGAGAAAGCAGCTCCGATGGTGTGTTGATGTAAGCCAGGCAGTGGCGCCTCCAGAAATTTTTCATGGGGTGGCCGGTAGGGGGCCATATTAAATCTTGGGGTGGCACACAAAAACCATGAGCTATATTTTTAACATTCATTCTACTAAACGTAGTAAAACAACCTTTAAACCAACAGAAAGTACAATGTCTACTGGTATTTTGTAGAACATGAACTTATAGTAGATACTACTAGTATAATAACTAATAGATACTAGTAGATACCATTAGTAGATACTACTACTGATATATTTTTATTTATTTTGTTTCTATTTCATGCTTAGGTGTGTCTGCTTGGGGTGTTCGGCTCTTGACTGAGAGATTTCTATAATGAACAAAAAGTGAAAGCCGTTGTTCTGAAATAATAATAATAATAATACCCTTCCATGGTAATTATTAATTATATCTGTAGACATTTCTATTCAGGATAATAAACATGAAACAGTTTTATTATTAGGGCAACATCATTCTAACTTCACCTGTTGGTCCAGGAACAGGTGGAGCCCCTTTAGTTCTGCCTTGTTTCTCTGACCAGTGATGCTGACCGTCCCTCCTCTGATGCCGTCTCATCTTTGTCTTCCTCATTCTCTTCTGTCATTCATGCCGCTCTGTCTCATCTTCCTCCTCCTCACTACTCCTCTGTTGCTCCCCTACCATCTCTTTTGCTCCTTCTGCTGTACTTTTCTTCTTAAAATAAGAAAATGTGTTGAATTTCTCTTCATTCTCTGAAAATTGACAGACACAAGCATCAATACTGACTCTAGGTAACTAAAGGTTAGGTAACTAAATTGCAAATTTAATGGAAACAGGACAAACACACATCAGAATGTTGCGGTAACGCAACAACCAGTGCTGAAATAGTGCCATGATATGTGACAGGGACGTCCTTTTTTTACTTATTAATAAAAAGTAATGACACATCCACCACCGCTGATGATGATGTGGCGGATTTGCACACAACACTGATCAGGTGATCTAAAGTACAGTAAAGAGATTGTCGAAAGACAAAATATGTAACAGGCATAAAAAGAAATGTAGTGTTTTGGGATGTGCGTGCGTTCTCTCGCGCGCGCGTGTGTGCGTGCTGAAAGCGGTGCTCTCGCGATGCAGGAAGAGAGGGGGAAGAGCGCGTGTGAGGGTGTGGAGCGCATACACGCGCGGCCAGTCTCCGTTTTGGACTTAAGGAAAAAGTAATAAAGAACGTTCATCTTTAGGAACTGAGACGGGTTCTTTTGTCTAACCGGCCCGGAGGCTCTGGGGGTTCGAACGCGGAAGTGAACCCCGCGTCTTCTTCATATTCTGCGTCCAGCGGCTCGTCTGTAGATGTCTGCGCACTCAAGGGCAGCAGGGAGGGGGGGGAGGGGGTGTGGGCCGGTTTAGGTGATCGGAGCGCCTTGCCCGCTGGCTGGCTGTGCATTTGGGATGAAACACACAACTGATGCTACCACAGCTTACAGTGACTAGTGGGGTCGCCGTGGGATGGCCACGGGAGTGGACAGGTGTCTGAGAGGAGTGGCCCTGGCCACCCCTGGCCACCCCCTGGTGGCGCCACTGAAGCCAGGATTCCAACAGGAGTCACCTTTCAGATCCACCTAAACCTAAAGACCATGTCCCTGGTGTGAGGCTGGTGTGTTTTAAAAAGCACCTGGAAACGCTGTGAGACATGAATCTCTGGCAGAAACAGGCAGTTCAGATGTGTTTCTGTCCAAGCAAGACGTCATGTTTGCCTGTCCAAGCAAGACGTCTTTCTGAAGAGGGAAATCAGGCAGCGGTTTGGTGCTTCACTGTTTTCAGGTTGGAGTGGAGGGTGAAACGAAAGATCCCGACAGGTTCCAGAAGAGCCGAGGTCCACAGAAAAACACCAACCCCTGCAGAAAAACAGAAACTGAAGTTTGTGAGAGGAGGGACAAGCATACAATACATAAGATAACACAAATACATTCTAGCATATGATGACAGGAAGTCAGCGATCGAGTTCATTCAGTCTCAATATTCAGAAATACACACTGTCTGTGTCACAAATACACACTCTGATGAACAACTGTAATTGTATGCAAACATGCAATATACATATGTGTTTCACACATCCACACTGAATGTTTTACGAATGCACAAGTGCTTCTCACCATGTGCACACTGTTTCATAAAAACACGATAAATGTTTCAGAAATGCACAATAGATGCTTCACAAACATCATTTTTAGGTACACTTGTAATATGAACTCACAGATTGTGATGTGCATTTACAAACCCCCCCCCCCCCCCCCCCCATTCGTGAGAGAAACTCCTGCGATGAATTTTGAGACTCTCCTAACACAGCAGGTGAACAAATGTCCCCATTGGCTAATACATCTGTCAATCAAACTCATCAGCACAGCAGCCGTGTTCACTTTCAGCCAACCAAACTCCACAAAGGCTTTCCCATCCATGAAACGACCACAAAGCAGAGCAGAGACCCCCCCACTTTGACCATCTCTGCGTCCATGAACGCTGATGCTCCAGTCTTCTGCAGAAGGAGCTCCTGTCCAGCGTCTATTGTCCATTTCCAGCCATGTTTCGGACGTGTTTAGAGAAGGTTGGATTCCCAAAAACAACTATCTTGGAAGAGCTGCCATACTTTTGAAGTGAGACGATGGCGTTGCGGTTTAAAATTTTCTATTCAGTTTTTTTCCAATCTTAACCATTGACTGTATATGAGAACTGGACCGAATGAGATTGACGTCACCCATAGAAAATGGTTTACTCCGGCTCCAACCAAATAAAGTCAATTCAGTTTATTTAGTGATACGGACACCGCCATGTTGGAGCCAGACGTTGTCAATAAGCAATTGGTCTGAGCCAACATTTCTATAGCAACCACTTGTTCGAAGGCCACACCCCTACCACTGAAAGTGGGCTCAAGAGAATCTGTCGATCAAACATTTGGAATGGGGGGTTAGCGGGCACCACATGCTTTTACTGAGGCATCTGATTGGTCAGTTTATAGCTTGAATAACGTGTGACAAAGAAAAAATATTATACAAAAAATAGAATTATCAAGAACGTGTTAAAAAAGTATCAGATCAAGAACAGTTCTTCTGACCAATAGAATTATTTCTCTATTGACGTCTAGATCAGTGTTTTTCAACCAGTGTGCCGCGGCACACTAGTGTGCCGTGGGAGATGGTCAAGTGTGCCGTGGGAAATTGCCCTCATTAACTGATCCAAAAACATTTTCCATCTCCAGGATTTCAGCTCTGTGTTCATCCAAACAGGTCCCTGATAAAACACTGAGTAGTTAGGAATATGAAAGATCATAAAATTATTTTTGAATCATTGTTTTTTCTTCAATCATTCTTGGAGGCTTAATCACATGTCATCAGTCTGACCAATCAGAAGTGGTTAAAGTCTTCACTTCCTTGTTCTTAATTCTGTTCATAAAGTCTCTCAGTTCCAACAAAAATACCTGCTAAAGCTCGTCTTTAGTGGTGTAGCTTTCCACAGAATCCGGTATCAAACCGTGAAACAAGAGAACAAAACCATGAAGCTCAGAGACGCGAGTCTTTCTGCCCTTTTGCGACAGTTTTCACACTACATCTCCCATGATGCATTGGGTTAAAGGGACAGTGTCTCAGCGTACAATGAGTCTTCCTTATTAAACGTCTTGAACCACAACAAACACATAAGACAGTTTTTAAAATTTCAAACTTTTGTTTCATCTTTTAGAAAAAACAGCTGCAACTTCCAGCTTTTTCTGCCACAATTATCCCAAAAATGCACGTGGGATTGCTGGGGGGGGGGGGGGGGGGGCTTTCTTGTTTTTGGGGGGATGCTGGTGTGCCGCGGGATTGTTGTCAAGGCTAAAGTGTGCCTTGGCTCAAAAAAGGTTGAAAAACACTGGTCTATGGGATTCTGGCTTCTAAGACTTAGCCGCTACTTCCTGTTTGAAAGGGGGGGAGGGGTCACTCAGTCCAGTTCTCATCTGTAGTCATTGATCGTAACTTAGGTGGAAGTGAAAACAGGCTAAAACGCTTCAATATTGTTAACTGTACAACTCTACAAAGAAAAAAAAATCCTAGAATCCATTTAGATGAAAGTGTGGAGTTATGTCAAGTGTAAAGTCATGTGCAGAGCGCGCTCTTCACTCAGAGGAGGATGTGCAAACACACACAGAGACTCACAGCTTCAGCCGCTCCGTCTGACCAGCTTGTTTGGTTTGAGGAGGACAACCAAAGTCATCAGGAGGCAAAAAGCAAACACATTTCTACAGAAACACTGTTCCACAGTCTGAGTGTGATGGGGGCCTGAACCGCTTTGAGAGGGGTTTCATCCGTCTCGTCTCAGGTCAAACATCAGGGTCAAACCAGTTTCATGACAGTCTGACAAGCTGCAGCGGAAATGCACATGGTCCCGAAAACCAAACTAGATCTTCAGTTGCTTTGGTACGACGGAGTTTTAGGGCCAAGTCACAAATGACGATTTTTAAGTCGTCAATTTGTAAGAAAAAAAGTCACAACTGTTAAATATGAGACTTAAAGTCCTAAATTTATGAGAACAAATCTTGTAAATTTACAAGTATTTTTCTCGTAAATGTACGACTTTAAGTCTCGTATTTATGGCCCGCAGCAGCATCACTGACTGCAAGGACCAGATTGTTTTCGCAGTTGGAACGACGACTTCGCCGCCTTTCAGCGAGAATGTGACCCCCTCCGCATGCTGGAAAAGTCACCAAAACGTGCACACACCTGGGATAAATTGCAAATGAATTTTCCACAAAGTCAACGTCACCCCCCCAAAGACGATGACATCACGGCCAGGGATCCCGTCAAAAAAATGAATGGGCCGAAAATCGCGTATGGAACAAAATGTACTTCAAAATACAGTCGCGAAACCAAAACACACATGTCGGGGATATCCCAAAGAAGTTTTGAAATCATTATGGGATGGCCACACGACCTACGGCTTGGCGGCCACTTTGTGGCGAACTCTGAGAATTGGCGATTTTTGTGTTTTCCCACGATATGGGGAAACGACACTTTTGTTTGAACGATTTTCACGCAATTGCACACACTTGCTGCCAGCTCCAGTCTACAAACACCACAGAAGTGTCGTTGACCTTTGACCTTGGGAAAAGGCCGCCATCTTGAATTTTCTCAAAAAAGCACCTTTAGCACCAGATACAAACGAAAACTCGTCACTGGAATTTTCATCAATCGTCTCGTAACTTTTCGGGCACTAACGGCCAGCTATTCTGGACAAAATGTTGGAATTAGAAGTTGTACATTTTGAACGGCGTGCGCGTGGCGAGCTAGCAAAGTGGCGCACTGTTATAACTCCCATGTCTTTCATTGGATTACAGTGAAAATTGAATGCATGCATCCATGTCAGGAACTGAACATAATGAAAATCACTGGACATGGACATATAAGGAATGTGGGCGTGGTCAGCATAAAACCACTGTTGCTAAGGACAACACAAAGTTTGCTTTTTTCGATTCGTCTGAAACTGGCGTCAATCTGTTCGTCATCAAAAGGCGACCAAAACACAAAATGGTTGCTATGGAGATAAAATCAACAGAAAAGCCGCCATTTTGAAAAAAGTGTTTTTTTTTTAACTAACTAATGACATATAGCTCTCACCAATGGAGCAATGTGTTTTTCTGAGTCAGCAGATGATGTTGATCGCTAAGCTAGCACTTTTAGCCACATTAGCATAGCTAGCATAGTTAGCATTATTAGCATTTTAGGTAATGTGTTTTTCTGAGTCAGTTGATAATGCTGATCGCAATGCTAGTATTTTCAGCCACATTAGCATAGCTAGCATGATTAGCATAGTTAGCATTATAAGCTTATGCAGCTTTGACTATCCCTCATCAAAGGTGAGCTGTGAGGGCGGCGGTGGTGCGTAGAGTTGGGCGTGGAAGGTGGGTTGCGTCTGCGGGCCATACAACGCCGCTTGCGGCTTTAATTGTATTTTTTTTTTTGTGGTGACCCTCAAACTCGGTCGTATTTTGGTGAAACAACAACAAAGGATTTTTTTTTTCTGGCTTCATTTCTCTGTCTTGAGTGATTGTTTGTTTGAAATGAATCCACTTCTTCTCCGTCTCCGCTTCGTTCCTCACACATCCTGAACCACAGACGCACTGCGGTTCAGGATGTTCTGGACAAACGGCGACACTGTCGGCTCCGTTCTGGTCGTCCTGCGTTTTTCTGTCTGAAAACTCAAAGAGCAAAGCAGCTTCCTGTCCAGAAATCAGGGTTTCCTGCAGACGATGTGGACGTCTTTCCCTGCTGTGACCAGACCTCGCTCAGTCACTCTCCCTCTCCTACAGTTTGGGAAAACTCAGATACAAGAGTGAACATCGTCACCATGACAACGGGGGCCTTGAGCAGCATCACGCTGGTCATAGCAACAGTGGCTAGCAGCCAGCTGACAGCCTGGTTTGACCCCCGAGAGCCAGCCTGAGGGATTCGATCCCCCTGTCTGTTTAGGACTTTCATTGGTGGTGTAAATATAAAGTTCACAGCTCAATATGAGACACGCAGGCACACAAGCAGCAGGGATCGATTCCCGCTTCAGCGGAGGGCTTTTCAAGGATTAGAGGTATGTTTGAGCATCACATGAACCTACCAGCTCCATGGAGACACATGAGAGGCAGACTGACTCATGTGATCAGGCTTCTTTTTCCCTTTTCTAACAGTCTTAGTTACATTCAGAGTTCGTGTTGACTTTGGCTGTTGTGGTGCTGTGCAGCAGCGTGCTGCCTCCAGCTCTGCAGATGTCACAGGCCTCACTTTTGCGGTGTCATCTTTGAATTCTGCTTCCCTACCTACAGCTCTGATTCTGCAGGTTCTTGGCAGCAGCAGAAGCGGTTGCTCTTGGGTTGACAGTAAACTAAACCTTGCTGTGTGTTGGGAGAGTTCTGCTAACATCCACCTACTTTCTTAAAAAAAAAAGAACAACGTTCTGGTTAGGCGACACTTGAACGGAACCTCTGCTGCATCATCGTTTAGCTCCTCTGTGTGTCCTGAATGTGATGCATGGATGCATTTCTCTGCACATTCATAGATTTAAATGCAGGAATGAGGAGCAGATCTATTAAATTTGACTCCTGCAGAGGCAACAACATTTGTGCATCCAAAAAACGTTGCTAGCTCTGTGTTAAAACTTCTTCAAGATCTTTTTTGTTGTTGATTTGTGGAAATGAAAAGAAATAAAGAAATTGGAAAAGAACTGAAACAGCTGATGGTTTCACAGAAGTATGGAGATGCAGAACACACCGAGGCACACCAGCGCTTCCTGTCAGATCAGATCAGATGTTCGGGAGACTTGGACACATTCACATCTGACTGCAGCAGTCCTGCACTGAAGGAGCAGATTGCTTGTTTTTTCTTCCTTACCGCCTCTTTGAGGCCCCCCCCCACATGAAAAAGCTTTGGACACACACTTGTTACCTGGTAGAAATGAATTTTGAACATAGGGAATAACACCCCACACCCCCAGTTTATTGTGCTGCTGTCTGCCCAGTTTGGAATGAAACAGGACAGACATGCAGATGAGGAATCGGGAAAAGGCAGATGGAAATCTGCAGCTTTCACTGAAATGTCAGAGGTTCTCCAGAGTGAAGCAAGAAACCAGAGTCGCTTTATGTCTGAGAGGAATCGCCCTGAACTGGCTCACCAGTTATTTAAAAAACAGACAACAATATGTGCATGTTTGGAGGTAAGAAGTCTGATCTTATGAATATTATTTGTGGACTTCCACAAGGCTCAATTGTAGGACCTAAACTTTTTATTTTATATATAAATGATATTTGTGATATTACTAAGTTGTTACAGTTTGAACAGGTGTCTGAATTTACATTTTTAGGGGTTATGTTGGACGACAAATTAACATGGAAATCTCATATATTTTATGTAAAAAAATAAAGTAGCCAAGAGCCTTTTCGTTCTGAACAAATCTAAATATGTTTTCCCATGTCATATTATGCACACATTGCTCTTTGGTTTGACCTTATTTTACATATTGTACTGAAGTGTGGGGAAATACATATGAAACTAATATAAGCACCCTTAATTCTATTACAGTAGAGAGCTATTGGAATTATTCACAAAGCTAATTTTAGAGATCACACAAATGAACTTTTTATTAAGTCAGGCTTATTAAAACTTAAAAATGTAATTGAATTGCAGAACTTATTAGTTATGTTTAAGGCCAGAAACAGAGATTTACCAAAAGACCTACAAAAGCTTTTTATTTTTACCACAGGAGATGAAAATCATAGAAGAACATTTGATTTCAAACAACAGATTGCTGGAACAACATTAAAGCAGAAGTGTTTGTCTATAGCAGGGGTAAAAATGTGGAATTCCAGGAGAATCAGATAAAAAGTTGTCAAAATATTATTCCATTTAAACGAATGTATAAAGCTAAACAAATTAGTTTGTATAAACTTGACTGTTGAATGGAATTTTTGGAATGTATGTATTAAATGAATGGAATGTATGTACTGTGTAGTGGAACTGTACATTGTGAAATCTGAGTACAGGTGTTGGTGTGAGAAATGTAAATGTAATGTTTAAAAGGGAGCAGATAATTATAAGAATTGTGTTCTTCAATTCTGCTCCCTTCCAATCATGAAAAGTTCAATATGTAAGAGAAACATGTAAACATTTGAACATTAATTTTCATGAAAGGAACAAATAAATAAATGAAAAATGAAAATGAAAGAAGAACAATGAAACCTGAAAACATGAAAACATTTCTCAATGTTTTAGTAAACAAAACCCATCCATCATCCATCCATCCATCTATTCATCCATCCATCCATCCATCCTACCATCCATCCATCTATTCATCCATCCATCCATCCATCCATCCATCCATCCATCCATCCATCCATCCATCCTGCTTCTATTCCTGCTCTTTTTAACAGGGTCTCCAGGTTCCAGCAGTCTATCTCAGTAAACTGCAGGCTGTGTTCACTCTGGACAAGCCACCAGTCCATCACATGACCACACATTCACAGTCACACACTCACACTGAGGGAGAGTTTAGAGAAGCATGTTTTGTTTTTTTTATTTATTTGAATTAGGACAATGCATATTAAACAATGTTTCAGCAGCTGCTTTAACATAAATATGCCAGAATTAGCACAGGAGCTAAATTTAATCTGTTGTCCTAGGGCAGGATAAAAATATCAACAATTACATTTACAACACAATGAAATAGCACAATATTAGAGGTAAAAATATTTACAAAGGTTATTACAATAAAAAGCAAGTCTAAAAATTCCAAGATAGTCACAGAAAAACAACAATAACTAATGTCTGCAGGACTGGTTTGTTTTTAGCCATTGTTTAAGAGCTGTTTGGAAGGTAGGGTAGTTTTCCCAGTTCCTAATGTGCTGTGGCAGTGTATTCCATAACTGTGTGCCTCTAATTGACACCACAGTTTGGCTGAATTTAGTCCTGCGCCTTTGAACATTACAGTCCCCTCGAGTTAAAGCCCTGGTGCCTATTCCAACATTTGTTTTTTTTACTTATAAAGTCTAACAAGGGGGGAGGGGCCAGCCCATTCAAAACTTTAAAAATGAGACAGGCATCCATGTACTATCATGTTTGCTGACTAACATGAAGCCCTCGGCAAAATCCATGAAAGCAAAATACAACCAGCAGGATGTAGTTCATTACACACATAAAAATGAATTTTTGTAGAAATCATTTTCAGGAAGGAAGGGAACTCTTACTCCAGTAAAGAAAACTGAGTTTCTGTGCGAGGAGCTCCCAGGCTTTCCTGCATGTTCCTGCCTTTGAAATGTATTCACAGCTTATTATTCTCAGTAACAAGGCAGGAAACGAAAGATCCTTTTTGTTTTTGTTGAAAAACAAGGATAATTTGTGATTTTTTTTCCCCACCAGAATTCCTGCAGGGGAGTAAATATGTGAAGCTGACTCTATATGAGGGAGAAATGCAGCAATTAACAGCAGGATCTCCACCCAGGGAGGCTCTCCCTCTTTGAACCAGCTGATAAATGGAGCCGTTCTGGTCGCCTTCACAGATATGTAAATAAACAATTAGAATCTGGAATGCAGGATGAGGAAAACCTCCCTGTGCTGATGTGTTATTCATCACAGCCCTGGCCTCCTCGTTCAGTTTGCACGTCTGTTTTACCAGCACTTCTCTGCATGCAGTCTGGTGGCTTCAGCTCACAGAGGCTCTGACTCGACACATCCGTGATGCTCTGGGAGAGCGGCATGTGTGCACGCTCGGGAGAGGGACTCCATCCTTCTCCTCTTAGGTGTTTGCATGAAGTCTGAAGGAAAGATCACGTCAGGGAGTTCTTGGCTGTCACTAATCCAAGTGTTTCCCAACCGTGGTCCTCGGGGAACACAGCTGTCCGATGGCTGCCTTCCTCAGGCTTCTGCTGACTCAGGTGTGCTCAAACATGCAGGACGGTGTTCCCTGAGGACCACGGTTGGTCTGAGTAACCTTCCCACCTCTCAGTGTCAGTGCAGAGCTCTCCTGATTTCCTTGGTGATGTCATCTTTCATCACTTCATCCATCAAATGGAGACTGGAGAAGAGGCTCCTCCCACATTGAGGAAAGATCTTGAGCTTCTGTTAGGAGAATGGAGTCAGAGGACAGACCCTGTAGAAGGATGAAGACTTAAAATCCCTCCAGCTGGTTCTGCCTCAAGACTGTCATGCTGTGGTGCTGAAGTGTTTGCAGGACGACCCGGGCCTCATGGAGGTCCAGAGAACACGCTGGATCTGAATTCTTCTGGGCACACATGGCTGCCGCGGTGGAAACATGGATTAAACTTGTAATCACTGCGTCTGATGAAAAGCTCTGTCTGAAGGAGGCAGATCTCAAATCTAGTCAGTCACTCAAATCTTTGGGAGTCATTTCATGTCAAGTCATTCCAGAATTGAAGGACATTTGAGCTTCAAAGTCCACGGGAAGGCGTGGCTTCAGGATCAAAGCAAACCATGAAACACACATGGGCGTTTGGGCAGAACTGCTACACCATCCACCGTTAGCTTGCTCATCTTTTCTATGCTGAGCTCTTCCTTTCTCACTAAAAAAGGAAACTTTTTCTGATTCTGAAAATGTCTTTGGTTATTCTGAGTTCTGGTTTTTAAATGTTGTCAACAGAAAAAGGTTGTTTTTTCAGTCAGGCAGGACAACAGAACCAACCTGCTGCGGCTCAGAGTTTTTCCTCCTGCAGGTCATCACGGGGTTTGATGATTATCGTTACATCTGGGATGTCAGCGCTGCAGATGTCATGTCGGATGTCATGTCAAGATGCTGTGGAATCTAAACTCCATCAGGAGAAACAAAAGACCGCTCAACAGGGCAAACCTTTTGTGTCAGAGCTTAAAGGTTGAGCAGCAAAAACAGTGGTTGAACCTTTAACTCCCACTGATGTTCAACAAACGACCTTCAGATCAAAAAAACAATCCAACGGAAAAAATGGGACAGTTACTGTTTGCTTCTGATGAATTTAGAGTTTTATTACAACCAAACAAACAAACACCAAAAGTATCTTCAACAGGAACTTTACTGAAGTGTGTCATGGCTGCTGCCGTGTTTAGTTAAGTTGTTCTGTGTTTTTTTCTGTATCAGTGGGACTTTGTTGTGTTTGTGGATCTTTGTGTCTGATTACTTTTAGGTGTGGGTCATAAAGGTGTGGCTTCCATTGGACCCATGCTGATGGAGGCAGCCTTTAAAAGCAGCGTGTGGACCTCCAGCCAATGAGAAGGGAGCTCTGCTGCAGCTTGGTGCTCCTCTCCACCTGATTTGTAGTTTCTTGTAGTTCTTTGTAGTTCTTTGTAGTTTCTTGTAGTTCTTTGTAGTTTCTTGTAGTTCTTTGTAGTTCTTTGTAGTTTCTTGTAGTTCTTTGTAGTTTTTTGTAGTTTCTTGTAGTTCTTTGTAGTTCTTTGTAGTTTCTTGTAGTTCTTTGTAGTTTTTTGTAGTTTCTTGTAGTTCTTTGTAGTTCTTTGTAGTTTCTTGTAGTTCACCTTGAAGCCCTTTCACTTCACCTTTTAGGTCACTGTTGGTATTTATGTATTCGTAAATAAATGTGTTATACCTGTATGAAGACAATAGTTTGGTGTTTAGTTATTAAGTCAGGGCAAAAACGTCACTTTTATGTTGTGCTCCTCCAGGTTTCCCCCCTATGGGGCATAAGAAGTGTGAGTGTAGATGATGAAGAGAGAAAATGACATGAAGACTGGTCCTGAGCACAAATGAACAGCATCTCCTGCTACTGATGTGCTGCGTTTGCTCTTCAAACATGTGGTTTGTTTCAGGACGCACACCTCCACCCAGGATTTCTCTCTCCAGTCTGTTTGGGTTTGCTCAGATTAGATACGGCGCCTTGACATGTTCTTAAAAAGAATCCCTATCACCTTTTTAAAGAAATGGATTAAAGCACAAAAAAGATTAGAAAACAGCAGATTTTTGGATTTTGGTTAAAAACGGCATGATCATAATTAAAAGACTTTTCATCACAATGAAAAAAGACCAAAAGATGACGGGAGTGGAACATTTCCAGACGATGTGCAGCTATCGCGGTTTTTCAGGTTAATTGTTGGTCACTTTACTCTGTGACACAAACATTTTTTCACACATAAAAACAAAAGAAACACACAAACCTGAATGCTTCAGAGCATCACCAAAACTGTCCGTCTATCCTTGTTCACTGATGGATGGATGGATGGATGGATGGATGGATGGATGGATGGATGGGTGGATGGGTGGATGATTCAGCTGATTGAAATCCTCCGTTTCTTGACATTGAATCCCCAAATCTCTGTGGATTTTTCTTTTCCCAGTAAACGTTTTTGCACACCTCTGTGTGACGGGGACAGGGGACACGTCATGGGAACCCGCTATCATGTACAGTAGGAGCAGTTGGGGAGGGGGGGGGGGGTCTTGGTGGAGCCAGGGAGGACCTTGTTGCCATGGCAACATGTGATCCACATCAGAAGGGGAACATGCATGAAGGAAAAAGATGCAGAAGCTGAAGCAGAGATGTTTCAGCTCCAATAAAGAAAACGCAGGAAACCCCCCAAAGAGAACGTGTCTGCGCACGTGTCTGATGTGCACGAGAGGAGGCCACAGGAACAGAGCAGGAAGAGCGTCAAGGTGCTTCACGACGTCGACAGGCGAGCAGGCCTGACACCAGAGGGGAGGAGAGGGTGGCGGGCTGCATCTCCAGCACACTCCTCCACGGCTGCCTGCAGACGGGAGGAAGCTCCGTCCTCTGCACTCTCTGCACCACAAGTGGGACATTATGTAGGACACTCTGAGAGGGAAAAAAAAGCCTAAAATGGGAGCAGGAGCCGTGAGCAGCGATGCAGCAAAGTCCTGCAGCATCCGGACAACACAAACACTCTGCTGAGGCTGAACATGGCGCAGGCTCTGGAGGAGCAGCTCCTGGAAACATCCGTCCAGTCTCTGCAGAAGTGACAGCACGCCTAAATCTGAGGCTAAACATGTTTCTGTGGTCAAAGACGATCAATCAGCAGATTCAAGGTTCACTGAAAATAACCTGAGATAATTAGAAAATGTAGCACAGCACCAATTAATTCATTTTTTCAGCTTTGAAGTTTTAATAAGTCATCTCTAATTAAATCCTGCGTCTTTTATCCCAGAAAGTTTCCCCAAAGCCCACTGAAACACACAAATACTGTGTATGTACACACTTCTAAAGTCTGCAGTACTGGGTCACTGTAAAGCCCAGAGTAACATCCGTCACCTCTGCACTAGTACCACCGGTCCATCAAGGCCCCCTCTGGTGGGGGCAGCACTCAGGAGACTGTGGGGG
>CM043708.1:34990728-35103228 GCA_023969325.1 Oryzias curvinotus
GGTCGTACCTTCTGTGCGATCAGAGGCTGGTTGGGGTTGATGGTGAGGGCGTCCCACTCGTCCTCTGCCTCCACCTCGATGCTGAAGTCCCTCTGAGCATCTCTGAGCAGACTGGCACCGGCGCTGCCCGACAAGAGGGAGCTTTTAGGATTCAAGCCTCCGTTTTGGAGGCCGAGGTGGTGGTCAGAGCCTCACCTCTTCAGCCTGTCCTCCTGGAGGCGCAGGGCCTCCTCAGCAGACTCCCTCCGTCCTCTCTCCTCTGCCAGAATCTGCTCCACCTCCACAAGCCTTCACACACAAACGTTTCCATGACGTCAAGCCGTTCTTAAATCTGCCCCAAAAAGAGATGATGATGGCCACGAAGGCTGCCGTCACCTTTCTCTGAGCTGGCTGGCTTCAGGGGAGTCACTGAGCGGGGAGTGGTGGCTCTTCTCCTGGGGAGCTCCTGGAGCCACTTCAACATAAACCGGACTCTGGGAAAGACAAACGCCACTTTGGGTTATGGGCCGACATTTGGGATAGAGGGAAGAGGAGCATGAGATGCAGCATTTGGTGAAAAAAGAAACCCGTTATAAGGGGAAAAAAAATGAAAAAGATGAAGAAGAGCACCGTGCCCGGCTGGTGGGGGCGTGTTACCTGAGCCCGGCCTTGGATCTGGTTTTCCAGCCGTTGGCAGTGGTTCTGGGTTTCCCTCAGGGTTTGGGAAACGGCCCGCAGCTGAGCAGAGACCGAAGCTTTCTCCTCCACCGTCTGCTGCAGCTGTAGGGAGGGCAGGGGAACATGGTCACAAACTCGCCCCAGCAGCTGACTGACTTTCTGAACGCCACTTCCTGTTTCTAAACCGACAAGAAACAGAACAATGTTCCTCACCTTGACGTTGAGCTGCTGGAGGTACTGGTCCCGTTGATGGACCTCATAAATGCAGCGCTGTAGATCTCTGTGAAGCTGCATCCTCTCTGCTTCCAGACGACTCACCGCATCGGCCGTCTGACTCGGTCCGCAGACAGCAACGCCTTTCTGCTGCGTGGACAGGAGGACAAAAGGGTTTTATGTTTATGTTTGAGTCTGTTTTCAACGCTGTCCCTTTCCAACGTGGAATAGATTCCAAAGTATTTAGCTAAAATTTAGAACTTCAAATGCTATTCTTGAGTCTTCCTCATGAGTTCCTTCAGAGAATTCCTTCATCTATCAGGCTATAATCTGGAGGAAACAACTTCCTCCAGATTATAGGGGCCGCTTCACGGAAATGGTCTTTGTCTCCATGGTGGTCTCCATGGTCTCTATGGTCTCTGTCTCTGCGGTCTCTGTGGTCTCTGTCTCCATGGTCTTTATCTCCGTGGTCTCTGTCTCCATGGTCTTTATCTCCATGGTGGTCTCTGTCTCCATGGTGGTCTTTATCTCCATGGTCTCTGTCTCCATGGTCTCTGTCTCTGCGGTCTCTGTCTCCATGGTCTCTGTCTCTGCGGTCTCTGTGGTCTCTGTCTCCATGGTCTTTATCTCCATGGTCTCTGTCTCCATGGTCTTTATCTCCGTGGTCTCTGTCTCCATGGTCTTTATCTCCATGGTGGTCTTTATCTCCATGGTCTCTGTCTCCATGGTCTCTAGTTACAATGGAGATAGACTCTATGTTGAACTGCTGGAGGTACTGGTCTCGTTGATGGATATGGTCTCTAAGGAGGACTGTGTGAAAGCAGGTAGACCCAAATAAAGTTGGGAACCAAGTCTATTTTGCCATGAAAGCTGCTTATCTTAATCCTAAATTGTGCACTTTTAAATGTTTCTTATTGATTTGAATTCTGTTCATGAAAAACCATTGTATTAAACGTGGGTGATTTTTCACATGACTTTTTTTTTTTTAAATTTTATAATTTTAATAAGCACATGACTTTTTTTTATTTAATAATTTTAATATTAAGCACATGACTTTTTTTCCTTAAGCTCTTGAGTTTTTTATAATGTGGGTGATGAATTCACAGCAGCTACGTCAAAAATTACAGGAATGATCTAAAGTGGCCCTTAGTGAGACATCTTGCTGGAAAAATACACTTGTAAAGCTGTAGCCTGCACCTAGTGGTGATCTCCGGAACTGCACTCTAAAACCTTCCTTGCTGTTCTATCGTTCAGGGTAAAATGCTATTAAATGTTATATATTTGGTTAAAGTAAAGAAGGACCATGCATTCTGGCATAGGAGAAGAACTTACCGGAACCTGCAGGCCCCTCCCCCTTTCTGCTTCAGACCTGCACAACAACATAAAAAGCATCATTTTCGTGGCTCCAAATGATTGACCAGCAGCTCAGCTCACACAGGCCAACTGGCTTTTAAAGGCAGCGCTCATCTTCATCGCACAGGAAATCAACAACCCACACTGAAAACTCTGAACTCATGCAGACATTTGTTGGGTTTCTCTTCCGAAGAACATGTGGAGCATGAAATAAAACCGATGGCAGAGCATTTCACTGAGATAGGAGCTTCACACTTCTAAACAAACCTTTGTTTGAGATCCTAATTAAACGCATAATTGACTGAAGCATTTTTCCCATCTGCTCCTCACCTCAGATCTGCAGGTTCCTCCTGGTTGCTTGGGACCTGGTGGTGGACTTCCTGTTGCAGTTCAGACCTTAGCCCCCCTTCCTACGGTGACATAAAATGCAGAAAAAGTGACAAAAATGAAGATATGGCCTCAAAGGACAGACAAAATCAATCTGAAGAAGCGTGAGATGAGAAGAAACACCATGTAAGTGAAGGCCACAGCATCCATGTTTGAATGAAGAACCACAACAGAGCAGGAGATGCAGCAGCCAGACTCACATGAAGCTGATGGCTCCACTTACCGGCCCAGCTTCCTCACTTTCCTGGACCCTGTCCGCTGCGGCTTTCTCTACGCTCGCGGTCAAACCCGCTTCTGGACTTGACCTTTGCCTGAGCTCCGTGGCCCGTCTGGCCCCGTGGAGCTCGTCCATCAGCCTATCGCGGTCGTTCTGCAGGCTGGCCATGGATTTGGAGAACGCAGACAGCTGCCGGCTGAAGGCGGCGTTCTCCAGAACCGCTCGTTTAAGCTCTCCTTCCTTCTGCGAGAGGGCCTTGGACACCTCGTCCAACAACCTGCCCAGTGCCCTGGGGGGGTCTTTGCTTTCCACTGCCTTTAGTTTATGAGCCAGTATGTCCCGGTCTTTGGTGAGGACGGCCAGGTCTGAGGAGACCTGGTTCAGACGGAGCTCAGCCTTGTTCAAGGTGGCCTGGGCGTCTCTGAGCTCCTCGTCGTACCGGTTCCTGAGGATCTTGAAGTCCTGGATGAGCTGGTCTCTATCGTTCTGCAGAGCAGCCATGGCTTTGCACAGCGCCTGCTTTTGAGCTTTGGCGTCTTTGCTTTGCCCCTGCGCCTCCGATAGCTGCTGCTCCGAGTGGAGCAGTTCTTTGGACAGCTCTGCCAGCCTCCGGTCGGCAGTCTCGCGCTCGTTTCTCATGAGTCCCGCCTCGCGCCCCAAAGTGTTCAACTCGTTCTCGTTCCTTCTCTCCGCCTCAGCCAGTTTTCTGAGAGTTTCCTGTTCCAGCAGCAGTAGTTTCTCCTGCAGCTCCTCAGTCAGGACTTTCTGGGAAGAGAGTTGCTGCTGGAGGTTGTGGCAGTCGGCGGCTTTGGCTGCTACTGATGCCTGCAGGTCTGCGATAACTCTGGCCTCATCCGTCACAGTCAGCTGCTCCTTCTGAGCCTGAAGGTCTGCCTCCAGTTTCGCCACCTGAGCCTTCAGTCTGGAATTTAGCGCTTGCAGAGCGCCGCCCGCCTCTTCTTCCTTTTGGAGCTCCAGCTGGGCCTCCCTGTGCTGCTTTTCAGCTGCAGCCTTCTGCTGTTCCAGCGTTCGGATCACGTCCAGCTGCTTCTTGAGCAGAACCTTCACCTGGTTGTCCTTCAGGGATAGGACCTGGTTCAGGTCCTCTCTGTAGCGCACCAGCTGAGCTCTGAGCATGGCGTTTTCAGAGTTCAGATCATCCATCTGATGCAACAGCTTCCTGATCTCGTGCTTCAGGCCTTTGCTCGGGTCCGCTTCGGCAGAGCCGTCCCTCCCCTCGGAGAGGGTCTTTGCCTGGAGCATCCTGGTTTCGGACACCAGCCGCTCCCGGTCGCTCTGCAGAGATGACATGGAGTCTTTCAAGGCCTTCACCTTCGCCGCCATCTGCTCCTTCTCCCCGACGGCTCGGCTGAGTTGAATTTGCAGACTTTTGACCTTGGCCTCAAGCGCCCTGCTCTCTTTTTTGGCCTGTTCCTTCTGGAGGGCTAAAGCGTCCAGCCTGTCTTCATAGACGGAGGCCTGGCTGCGATAGTTCTCCTGCAGCTGCTCCAGGTATCCCGACATTTGCCCGTCCCTGCAGGACAGCAGGGAGGAGATCTCAGCGTCTTTGCCCTTGAGGAGTGCCTTGAGGTGCTGAGAAATCCCCTCCTGCTTCTGCAGCTCAGCCTGGACTCGGTCGTGTTGAGTCTGGTGGTGGAGCAGCTGTGCATCTGCGTCCGCCTTCATCTTCTCGGTCTGCTGGAGCTGCAGCTGCAGCTGAGAGACGGCGTCTTCCTGGTCGGCGAGCTGGCGACTCAGAAAGGTTTTTTCTCGTTCCAGCCGCTCCAGCTGAGCCCTGAGCTCCGTCAGCTTCGCCGCCATCGTCTCTGTGGCCTGGCTCAGCTCGGCGTTGGTGGCGCTCACGACCAACAGCTGCCTCTGCTGCGCAGCTGCTGCCACCGAGTACTCGCTGAGGGACCTTTCCAGTCGGGCTTTGGTCATTTGCAGGTCGTCCACCTGCCTGTCTCTTCCTCTCAGGTCCTCCAGGAACCTGGAGATGGTGGAGCCCTGCTCCAGGAGCTGGTTGTCCTTGTCATGTAAGCTCTTCAGGTACAGCTCGTTCCACAGCCTGGTGGCCTCGGCCCCCTGTGGGCTGGAAGATAAAGCCAGCAGCTTGGCTTGGTTGGTCTCAGCAGCTCTCTTCAGACTGTCGATCTGCAGATCTTTGGAGTCCAGCTGCTTCACCAGCTCCTCCACTTGTTGCATGTCCTTATCTTTTAACGTCTGAAGTTGTTCTGTTTGGTTCTGGGGCTGATTCTCTACATACGAGTTAGGGTCTCCATCCCTCTCAGGGGATTTTGTTCCCAGCGCTGTCTGGTTCTTTGGCTGCTCCTGGTGCTGTGATGCCCCAAGAGCCAGTTGGTTCCTCTCAGAGAGCATCTCTTCAATCTTCTCATCAGCTTCTCGGAGGAGCTTCTGGTTTGCCTTCAGCTCAGCTTCAACTTCTGCAGCTTTTTCTTCTAGAACCAACATCCTGTCAGAGCCTCTCTTCAGATCTTTCTCCAAAAGCTCTTGGGCCGACTGCGAGTTCTTCAGGGCTCGCTCCAGGTCTAAGATGACCTCCTGGTACTGGATGCAGTTTTGCTGCAGCTGATTGACCTCCTGGTGCTTGTCCTTCAGCAGCTCCTGCAGCTCTCTCGTGGCGCTGCTTTTGGAGCCTTGGTTGCCCCTCTGGACCGTCTTCACTTTCTCCTCAAACTCCTGAACCATCTTGAGCTGCTGGCGCTCTTTTTCCTGACGGAGGTGCTCGCACGCCTCCTTCGTGGCGGCGAGCTGAGCAGACATCTGTGCGTTCTGGGCTTGCAGAGACGCGACAGACTCCGTCAACTCGTCGATCTTCTCTGAATTCTTCAGGATGACCGTTTCCAAATATTCGTTTTCGCTTTTCACTTTGTCAGAAATGTCCTGCGTGTTTTCCAGCTCCTCCTGCAGGAGGGACTTGTCGTCTTCTAAGATCCTCACCTTCTCATTCAGGCTGATGGTCTCCTGCTCGTGCGCATTGATCCTCTCTTTGAGTTCCTTAATGCTTCCCTCTTTTCCTGCCAGCTGCAGTTCATGATCTCTTTGCATCTTCTCCATTTTCTCCAAGAAGTGTTGCTTTTCTTTCTGCCACACCTTGTTGATTTCCAGCTGAGCGCCGTGTTCCGTCTTCTGCGCTTCGATCTGGGCCGTCAGAGAATTATTCAAACTGAGAGCTTCGTCCAGTTTGAACTGCATGTTTCTTGCGTACGAGTCAGACTTGGAGCTCTTCTCCTCCAGCAAACGGCTGGATTCTTGGAGACTTTCGTGAAGTTGGTTGTTTTTTGCCTCCATCTCAGCTAGTTTCCTTCCCATATCCGCTGAAGACCCCCTGAGCTGGTTAAGCTCCGCCTCCAGCTGCTGGTTTTTATTTAGCAGTTGGTTTATTGTTGTTTTGTGGTTTCCATCGATGACAGAAAGCTGCTCCCTGATCTTCTGATTCTCTTCGTGCAGCTCCTCTGTCCTCTGTTGTTTCTCTCGGGTCAACTCGTGCATCTTTTCTTTGGCCCTCAGGTTTTCTTCCGCCGCCTCCCGGCCTTGCTTCTCCAAAGCCTGCACCTGGGCGCCCAGGTTTTGGTAGTCTTGCAGCAGAGAATCGTACTCCTGCTTCAGCTCTGCGTGCTTTGACTTCCACTTGGAAAGCTCCTCCGTTTGGGAGTCTTTGAGCGACTCGAGCTGGCAGGAGAAGGCTCGTTTCTGCTGAGTGATGCTCTCGATGGTCAGCTTCAGGCTGTCACAAGCTGCAGAGAGGCTGCAGTTTTCGCTCAGGATGCCGTCGACCTCGGTGCTCAGTTTGTCCCTCTCTGACATGACAGACGCCACAGAGTTTTCCAGGTCCGTGTTCTGCCGGCTCAGCTTCGACACGGCCGACTCCAGGTCCAGACACTTGGCTTCTTTCGTTTCCACGTCTGCACGCAGCGTTTCCAGCTTCTCCTTCAGCCTGCCGCTCTCCTGCATGAGCTCCTTCCTGGAAACCAACGCTGCCTGGAGCTTCTTGGCCAGCAGGGCCATCTTGTTCCTGTTTTCCTGGTCGTTGGTTCTGACGTCATCTTCTGCGGATTTCTGAAGCCCTTCCGCATCTGCTTTCCTCGTGTCGGCTGTAAGCTCTTGCATTTTTGTTTGCTGCTGCAGCTGCTGCTCCAGTGCAGCGATCAGCTGCTCTTTCTCCAACACCTGAGCTTGAGATGCCAACAAAGCCTCATCTTTCTGCTTGAACTGGTCTTCAGTGTTTTTACAGGAAGGACACGGCCCGTCTGCAGACTGCTCCTTTCTGTTCTCAGCCTCCCTCAGGGTGGAAACCTCATGTCTGAGTTCAGAGATCAGTCTGAGAGAATCCTCGTTTTGCTGCAGTAAAGAATCCATTTTTGTTTGTGCTTCCGTTCGCCCTTCAAGCTCCTCGCTGAGCTGCTTCTGAGCTTCACCTAGCAAACCCTTCAGGGTCGAAACCTCTGCTGATTTCTGCAAGACTGAAGCCAGAGCTACATCAAGTTCCCCCTTCAGCTGATCCGTCTGCCCTGAAAGAGCCGCCCTGTCTGCATTAGCGTGCTCCTGGCAGACGTCCAGCTGCTCCTCTACAGCGGTCTTCTGGTGGAGTAAGGCCTGAAACTCCTTCAGATGGGATTCCTCACACTCTTCCATCTCTTCCGTCTTCTTCTTGATTTCTGCTCGACATTTCTCCAAGTCGGTCTGAACTGCGTGAAGTTCAGATTTCAACTCTCTGAGAGCTCCATCTTTCCTCTCCACATCCAGACAAACACTTTGAAACCGAACCCTGAGGGCTTCCAGCTCGGTCTGCAGGTCAGACGCTGCCTGGCTCTGGTTCTCTCTTTCAGCCAAAGACAGCTGGAGCTCCTGCAGGACTTTGTCCTTCTCTTCCACCAGCTGTTTCAAAGAGTCCTGCTCCTCCAGATGGGCTGAAAAGCTTTTCCGGAGCTCCTCCAGCTCCTTCACCTTCTCATCCAGGTTCAGCTGGACGGTGTTCAGCTCATTTGTCTGCTGGCAGCGTTGCTCCAAAAGAGACTTGTAGTCGTCCTTTAGATCTGCGAGTTCTTGGATGAGCCGCTTCTCGCTTTCTTGAGCTTTCTTCATCGTCTCTTTGCGTGCCAGCAGAGCAGCCTGAGCTTTCTTCTGCAGAGATGCCTTTTCCAACTTTATCCGTTCCAGCTCGTTTTCCAAATCCGCACACGCCAAAGCGCAGGAAGAGCGTTCCGCCAGCTCTTCTCTACACGTCTTGACTTCACGTTGGAGCTCTTCGAGTCTGCGCTGCAGACAGGTTTTTTCCTCTAAGGCCACATCAACGCTGGACTGCAGACGCTCCATGATGGAGTCCCTCTCGTTCAGAGCAGACTGCTTTTCCAACATCAAACGTTCCACAAGGCTACTGCGCTCAGACGCCTCTTCCTCCTTCTGTTGAACCCTCCTCTCTAGAGCTGAAAGCTTTTCCTCCATCATCTGAGCAGCTGCTTCATTCCTCTCTTCTTTCTGCTTTTCGTACTCATCAATTCTTTTGAGCAGATCCTTCCTCACTAGGAGAGCCGCCTGAAGCTTCTTCTTCGTCACCTCTTTGTCTTTGGACGCCTTTGCGAGCTGGCTCTGAAGGTCCTCCTTCTCCTTCATCAGCTCAATCTTCTCGCTGTTCCTCCTCTCAGTTTCACTTTGGGAGTGTGAGACTTGTTCTTCCAGCCTCTGGACTGAGGCGCGGTGCGCCTGCTCGACGCTCTCCAGCCGCCCCAGCAGGGAGCGGTTTTCCTCCTCCAGCTTCATCCTCTCGGTGGCGGCAGCCTGGATGACCTGTGCGATGGATGCGTCCTTGTCCTTCAGCTGCTGACTCAGAGCAGCGAGCAGTTCTTTCTGCTGACTGATCTGCACCGTCATGCAGCTGATGTGGTCCTCCTTTGCTTTCAGTTCGGCGTTTACAGACGAGAGCTTTGCAGAAACGTCTTTGGCTTTTCCGGCCTCGGCGTCGAGTTGGGCGCGTAAACGCTCGGCGGTTTCCTGCAGATGTGGGATCTGCTGAAGGTTTTCGGCTCCTTCGTTCAGGCCGGTCTGAGCTTCCTGCAGCCGGGAGCACGTTTCCGCCAACTCACTTCTTAGAGCGTCTTTTTCTGCCTGATGAGCAGCTTGAACCCGCCTGATCAGATCCTGCAGGGCTGCTGTGGCAGAGCCTTCCGAGCAGGACGGCGGCTCGTCAGTGATGCCGTCGGCTCCGCCTCTTCCTGAGAGCAGCCTCGTCAAGTCCAGTTGCACGGCTGTGAGAGTCTGCTGCAGACTCCGCTTCTGCCTCTCCTCGTCCTGCATGGACTCCAGAACACGGTGGAGTTGAACTCGGGAAGCGGCTGCCTCCGCCTCCTTGGCGCTCAGCAGATCGGAGCCCTGTCTGACCGCGGCTGACGCCTCCTCCAGCCTCTCCTGCAAACAGTCCAAGTCTTGTTTCAAAGCATTAACTTTAACATTTTCAGCCCTCATTTGGTTCTCAACGGCTTGCAGCTGTTCTGTGAGGAGACTCTTTTCTAGTTTTTCTCTCTCCAGAACCAGCAGCCACTCTTTCTCAGAATCCTGCAGAACCTGTTCTAGCGTCTGCATGTTTTCTCTCAACCCACACAGTTCTTCGTCTTTGGCACTAACCTGCGCTTGGAGGCTCATCTTCTCGGACTCCGTTTCCTTCATGCTGCTGGTCCCCTGCTCCACCTGAACCTGCAGTTGTTCTACTTCTCTCCGTAGATGCAGGTTTTTGTCGCTGAGCGAGGCCTGCAGCCTCTGCTGCTCCTCCTGTGACAGGCTCAGCTCGGCGCTCAGCTTCTTGTTCTGCTCCTGGAGTTTCTGCATCTCTGAAAGCAGCTGAGAGGTGTTCTTGGCCTGCGCCGTGAACTGACTGTTTATGGCGTGAAGAGCCATTTCTCTCTGCTCCAGGTTTTCCGTCAGAGCGTTCATCTGCGTCACCACCTGCAGATGCTGGGAACGGAGCTCTTCTATTTCCACGGTCAGCAGAGAAACGCTGGAGCGGTGCGAGGCAAAAGCTTCCTCTTTTTCCTGAGACAGACTGGCGTTGGCGGTTTCGGCGTCCCGCAGCTTGTTGCGGATCTGGGATAATTGGTTTGTCAGCGTTCGTATTGTAGATTCTGCTGCCTGGCGCTCGCTACTCGCCTCATCTAAGAGAGCACGAAGGCTGGACGCCTCACGGCTCCTTTCAGCCAGCTGCTCTCTCATGTCCTCTAACTGCGCGTGGTTTTCGTCACGCTGGCGGCTGAAGGCACTTTGGGTTTTGTCTGCAGACTCTCTGAGGTTTGTTATTTCAGCAGAAAAGCCCTGGACCTGCTCCTGAAGCTGCAACACCATTTGGGTGCTTTCCTTGAGCTGACTTTTGAGGATCAGGGCTTCATCCGCTCTCCTCTGAACATCCTCCAGGGACTTGGTTTGCTCCAGAAGCTCCGTTTCTTTTTCTTGCAGGGTCTTTCTGAGGCTCTGTGCTTCACACTCCTGCGCCTGCAGCAGGTTTTTGAGCTTCGTGACGGACTCTTCCAGGTGTAGAGTCTGCTCTTTTAAGCTTAGGCACTCTGTCTCTTTGGCTCCCAGACAAGAGTTCAGATGGTCCACAGTGGAAGAAGATTGGCTTTGGTGTTGGACACTCAGCCGCTCCTTCTGCTCCAAGGTGTTTTTCAGAGAGCCGGACTCGGAAGCCAGTCTGTCGACTTCTCCTCGCAGCCTACAGACCGAGTCCTCCAGCTCAGAGTTCAGCTTCTGCAAGCGAACGTCTTCGCCTGCTGCCCGTCGGAGCTGCTCCGCCTGCTCGGCCAGCGCCGCGTGGAGCTGCTGGATCAGAAGTTCCTGCTGCTTCAGGGCCTCTGCTTTCTCCCTGAGCTGTTCTTCTCTGTGCTTGACTTCTGCTTGGTGCTGGGTGAGCAGCTGGCCTGCGTCCGTCAGCTTCAGCGCCATGTTCTGCAGCTCGGATTTGAACCCGGCGTTCTGCTCATTCAGTGCTTGAATGTGGTCTTTGAATCCGGTCATCTCTGCCCTCGCCCGCTCCTCCTCCTGCACCAGCTGGAGGTTTTCTGCAGACAGTTTCTGAACGGAAGCTTTGAGGCGGCTGATCTCCGCCTCCAGCTCGGCTGAACTCTGGTTCATAGCTCCCAGCTGACTGCTCAGAGAGACGACAGACTCGTTTTGTTTATTCAGCTCGTCTTTGTGGTTCTGAACCTCCTTGGTCACTTGCCCTAAAGCCTGCTCTTTCAGCTCCATCTGCCGGCTCACCTCCGAGCACCGCCGCCTGAGCGCCTCCACTTCCTCCTGCATCTTTGAGGCAAGCTCTTTCTGCAGCACAGACTCCTTCTGATGGGCGCTCCGCTCCTCGGCTGTCTGCTGCAGCTTGGCCTCCTTCTCCATCAGGCCGGCCTTCAGGACGGACACCTGCTGCTGGAGCATGGAGGCCGTGTCCTCATGCTGCAGCAGCTGCTGCTGCTGCACCTCCAGCTGCGTCCTTTGCTCTGACACGGTTGCGTCTTTGTCCTTCAGAGCGGCGTTGAGCTGACCGACCTGCTCCTGTAGACTCAGAAGCTGCTCCTCTTTGTCCCTCAGCCTCTGTGACAGATTTGCACAGTGGTTTGTTTTCTCCAGGAGATCAGCAGAGCTGGACTCCGCCTTCTCCCTCAGTTCAGAGACGGATGAGATGTTTGCTGCCAGCTCCTGCTGTAATCTTTGGTTGTCCTCTCTCAGGCAGCCCAGCTGCAGGCTGAGAGCGGAGGTCTGCTTCAGGGCGGCTCCCAGCTGCTCGGTGAGATCAGACACAGCCTGCTTCTGCTGACTCAGCTGCATTTCCTGAGCCTGGCGGGCAGCGTGAAGCTGGCGGTTCTCCTCTGTGGCAGCCTGGATGCTGCTCCTCAAAGCACTCAGCTCCATCACCCTCTCCTCTGCCTCAGACTCCAGCTGTCCAGCATGTTCTTGCAGTGCACCAAGTTGGTTCTTTGTGGCCTTCAAGCTTTCGTTTCTCTCATTCAGCTGCTCCTTGTGGAGCTGACTCTGCTGCTGTGCGCTCCTCAGCGCCTCCTCTCTCTCGTGGAGCTGCTCCTTGTGGAGCTGACACTGCTGCTGTGCGCTCCTCAGCGCCTCCTCTCTCTCGTGGAGCTGCTCCTTGTGGAGCTGACACTGCTGCTGTGCGCTCCTCAGGGCCTCCTCTCTCTCGTGGAGCCGCTCCTTGTGGAGCTGATTCTGCTGCTGTGTGCTCCGCAGCACCTCCTCTCTCTCGTGGAGCTGCTCCTTGTGGAGCTGATTCTGCTGCTGTGCGCCCCTCAGCGCCTCCTCTCTCTCGTGGAGCTGCTCCTTGTGGAGCTGACTCTGCTGCTGTGCGCTCCTCAGCGCCTCCTCTCTCTCGTGGAGCTGCTCCTTGTGGAGCTGACTCTGCTGCTGTGTGCTCCGCAGCACCTCCTCTCTCTCGTGGAGCTGCTCCTTGTGGAGCTGATTCTGCTGCTGTGCGCCCCTCAGCGCCTCCTCTCTCTCGTGGAGCCGCTCCTCCTGCTGCTTCAGGGCATTCTGCAGGCTGGACTCTCGTTCTCTCAGCAGAGACAGCGTCTCCTCCAGCTGGGATTGCTGGAGCTGCAGGGTCTGCAGCTTTGCCTGAGTTTCGGCTGCTGCTTGCTCCCTCTCAGCGAGGCTGAGCTGCAGGCGCTCTATAGTGCCGCTCAGGCTTTGGACGTGCTCCTGCAGCTGGACCAGCTTCTCCTCCTGATCCTTCAGTAACTGGTTCAGACGATCGCACTCCTTGGTTTTAGCTAGCAGGACCTGCGAGTCGGCGTGTGAGTTTTGCTTCAGAGCCTGATTCAGCTGATTGGCTTGAACAGTCAGTTCCTCCTTGTCTCTTTGCAGCTCTTGAATGGTTTTGTTGTTTTCTGACTGCAGTTTCTCCAGGTCCACCACCTTGGCCAGCAGCGCGTCCATCTCTGCCGTAACTTCCCGTGCGCGCTCCTCTGCTTCCGCCTGCAGCCTCCCGTTCTGCTCCGTGAGGAGGCCCACTCGGCTCTCCAGACGGCTGTTGAGTTGGAGAGCAGATGAAACCTGTCCGTCGAGGTCTTTCACTCTCAGCTTCTGCAGGTCAAGTTCCTCATTCAGCTCTTTAAGCATTTCCTCGTCCCGATGCTTTTCAGCCAGCAGGCGGTCTGAGAGGCTCTTGAGCTCAGAGATGGTCTCCGACTTGGCCCTCAGCTCTTCGCTCAGTCTCTCCTTTTCTGACTCTCGGCTCCGGAGCTCAGTGCTGAAGGTCTTCCTCTCCTCTTCGAAGCGTTTCTCACTTGTCTTCAGTTTCTCTTCCAGCAGTGACATGTTCTCCTCGCTTTGCTTTTGCTGTTCCAGCTGTCCGGACAACAGCTGCACCTCCCTGCTATACGCCTCCACCTGAGCCAGAAGTTTGTTCTGTTCCTCCTTCAGAGCTTTCAGCTCCGTTTCATGCGCCTCCTCCTTCTCCTTCAGCAGCTTCTCTGTGCTCACAGTGGTGCCTCTGAGCTTTGAAAGCAGCTCTTCGGACTCCTGCAGCTTCTGACTCAGCTGTTCCTTCAGAGAAGAGACTTGAGTTTTGCATTCGGAGAGATGGTGGCGATGGTTGATCACCTCCTTCTGGATCTCCCCTTGGAGGTGCTGAATGGTCTTCTTGTCCTCCTGGGCCTGCTTCATCAGCTGCTCCATCTCTGCCTCTTTCCGCTCCCTCTCCTCTTTGGTTTTCAGCGACTCCACCTCGGCGTCCTGCAGTTTGCCGACCAGCTCGGTGATCCTGCTGTTCAGACTTTGCTGGTCAGAGCTCTGCGACTCTCTTAGGACCCGGGTCTCCTGCTCAGTCTTGTTCAAAGTGCTCTCCAGCCGGACCAGGCTCTCCTCTTTGTCCCTGATGTCCTGCTTTAGAACAGAGAGCTGCTCTGCGTACTCGGCCATGCTCCCGGCCAGGCCTGAAATCTCTTTGTCCTTTTCGGACAGAGCGTCCTTTAGGGCATCCATCTCCCTCTCGCAGCTCTGGAGGTCGTGGATGAGTTGGGCCCGCTCCTCTAGGTGGGTTGTGTTCAGTTTGTCCAGCTCCTCATTGGTCTGGTCCAGCTCCGCCTGTAACGCCTCTATGATGGCGTCTTGCTTCTGCGCCTGGAAAGGAAACACAGAATTGAGTGTGGAGTTTTTTTGGGGTGACTTCTGCACATGTGGATGGACGTTTTGGAAGCACACCTTCTGCTTCAGCGCGCTCTGCTTCTGCAGGAGCTCTGCCACTTCTGCCTTCAGCTCACTGCATTGTTTCTCAGAGCTGCTGTGCTTGTTGGAGACGTTCTCCAGCTGCAGGGGGGAAACACAAACGGCGTGACTGACCGATCCCATCGCGGGGCGGCGTCTCTGTCCCAAAGGAGCGTGGAAACCTTACGTCCTGCTCGGCGTGAAGCAGCTTCTCGGACAGCTCTTTGCACTGGAGCTCTCTTCCCATCAAAGAGTCCTTGAGGCTGCTGATGAGCTCAAGCTTCTCCGTCGTCTCTGCCAGCGTGTTCTCCTTCTCCATGAGAGACGTCTCCAGGCTTTCCTGCGTGTCGCTCAGCCTGCAGATGAGCGGTCAGGGATAGCAGAACATGTTGAGGCGCAAATACTGCAATCAGGGGGTCTGGATGGAGAGCCTGCTGGTGGATGGACACCTCACCTTTTGAGCTGCTCCGTGAGGCTGTTCACCTGGAGTTGGTGCTTCTCAGCTTCTCTGCTCTGCTGGCTCCGGACGCTGGCGAGCTGGGTCTGGAGTTTCTCTGATTCATGCTGCAGTGGTGGAAGACAAAACACCAACATGAAGGGATCTGCTGCTTAAAGCAGCGGACGGAGAAAGGGAGACGACGCACAAACGTGGACGGCCGCCGACCCGCGGGGGGACAGCAGCGTCAGACGCCTACAGGGGTCTTTGTTTACATGATAAGAAGCTCCTGTGATCTTCATGTGTTGAGACCCGACAGAGTCCTGGTGGTACATGTCATTTGAAAAGCACCCAGTGAGTCTGCGGCAGAACTCTGCACTGCAAACCATCCTTTGAGTTAAACAGGCACACCACACCGTTAGCCGTCACCGCCAGAGGTGCTCTCCAGCGCACACCAACACGAGCGACCCAACCGACCGACCAACCTGAGAGACCCAACACGGCTGCTCATCCTCATCTACATCAAACGTCACCTGTGTTAGAAGGGCTCGTTACAAAACCCCAGTTCGCAGATCAGAACATGCAAACAAACGTCGTTGGTCAGTCTGCGTCTTCAGCATGAGGAAATGTGCGTGCCATCGTCTACCTGCAGAGCTTCGATCCGGGCCTGCAGCTGCAGGCGATCCTCCAAGTCTTGGCAGTGCTCCTCCAGACTCAGGATCTGCTCCTGCAGTTGGTTCCTTTCCAGCTCCAGCTCCTCCACCACCGACCGGAGGCCACCTGGAGCCGTCCGGAGAGAGAGTCAGGCTCAGAATCATTTCCTTCATCCTCCTTTGTTTGATGGTTGGAAAGGTTTCCAGTCTGCGGTGTCCAGCCTTTTTCAGGGGACGGACCGGTTAAATGTCAGACAATATTTTCATGGAGCGGCCGGTACGAGGCGGAAGTGGGTGTCCATTTTTTGTTTTCTATCTTTCAGCTTAACCTCATTTTTGAGGGTAAAGTATATCTTTATCTTCTGTATATTATCTGCAGCTGCTATAAACTTTATTTGTACACTAGATGTCACGCAGAAACCAATCAAATGTGGATGCTCTCTTAACCCGTTACAGTCAAAGTGGAAGCTAAGAAAATCGGACGCCAACTTCAGCCTCCAACTTCCAAGGTGTGATGGGAGAATAAAAAATAAGCCACTAAATCTGGTATTTTCATGAAATGTGAATCCACTATTTGAATAACATTATTAGCAGCATCCTTGTCACATTAGACAGCCGGTTACTGAATATTAAGGACAATCGTGGTGTGTGGAAACAGCTATGACAGTAAATCCATACTGTTGAATAAGGCTTTCTTTTGTTCTGAAGTGGATGGCTCTTCTCCTCACTGGCTCTTTTCTGCTAAAAGAAACTTTCCAAACAAGTTTTTTGGTTTTTGTTATGATGTCATGAAAATTGTGATCACCTGGAGGCAGAATCCAATCCGTCCTTGTTTTCTCAGCACGATTGGATTTGAGTTTACAGTTCGATGACGATAAAAACATTAGAATCTATGTGTGGAATTATGTTTGTTTTTAAACTGATTGTTTAACATTCTGCCTTTATTTATGTTCTCTTTAGAAACTTGAAAGCGTTTGCTTTAATCGTGTCCCTTCAGTAAATCTGCTATGTTTAAAGTATCATAGGAAATAAATATTTATTTAGTCAAGCAATCTTTGATTTAATGTCTAATTATCCTAAGTTTGATATGTCTTTGTATAAATGTATAACTGTTGATTGTATTGTCTTGTGCAATATTCTTGCTTTTATTGCTTGAAATAAACCCTTTCAAATCAAATCAAATCAAATCCAAACAGCCTGCTGATTGTTACACATTTCTCTTATGAGCCACAGATTTGACAAAACTAGTTATTTGGATTATATCCTGATATTTATCCGTATCGCCTGATATAAGGAAAACTATCTTGATATTAAAACTTCGATGTCGCTCATTTCTACTTGGGTTTTTTTTTTATTTGAAGCCGTTCAGGCAGTTTAAGAAAGTCGTGGATGGATTTTCTACACGTGACGGAGCGACTTGACATTCGTCAAGAATGAATCTGATGACGATAGCTCACTAGATTTCCAAAGTAAAACTTCCTTCAGATTAAAATTATAAATTAAATGGAAAAAAAAAATTTTGTTCTCTTCTCTGCGGCCCGGTACCCCCTGTCCCATGGCCTGGGGGGGTTTGGGCACTACTGCTTTAAGTGAACAACATGTTAAGGAAGCTGGATGGGGCAAATATTTGTTCCCACCACCGACCATCATGTAAGAAAGAAACCGGACATCAGGGCAGATGCCAGACCTGTGTGGTAAAAGACTCTTCAATAAACTCTTTTCACTTCAATAAAATAATAACATCTACAGCTTCAGGCCAGATGGGATATTTACTGTGTACCAAACTCAACCAATATCCAAAACATCAGCTCACTTTTCCTTATTTTTCTTTTTTTTTCATGCTTTAAATATTTTAAAACAGCCAAGCGCAGGGGGGGGGGGGGGGGGGGGGGGGGGTAAAATCCTGAAGCAAACATTCGTGAAATAACTTGATCCAACATTGAGTTGTTGTTTTTTATTTTCATGCCAAAATCAACTTTGTTTGTTATTGAAAATGGTTTTCTCAGAAAAACAGATTTGACCTGAAGGCTAGATAAATGTAGCAAAAAGAAAACAGGTTCCCACATTAAACCTTTTAGAAAAAGCCTTTTGTTCTAGAAAAATAACATGGATCAAAACTGCATTTTTTTTAAGTGAAGACTGATCTCAATAGGTTTATTTTGGCCCCTCTGAGCTGTTTGGGTCCCGGATGGAGCAGGGCTCAAATCCCCACATCAACCCATGTCTGAAGGGGATCCGGCGTTTCCACACTTCACACTTCTGTTCTCAGCACACAGAATATCCACACCTGACTTCATTCAGAGTGAAGAACGAGGAAAAACTGAAGCAGAGGATGAAGAGCAGACGTCCTGCACTTTGCAGAGATTACCGGAGGAACAATGGTTGTGTTGAAAATCTTTATGGAACGAACCAAAAGCAGTTAAGTTACACCAGTGCATGATGGAAATCAGCAGGCGAGTTTAAGGACAGAGTTCCAAAGCCGTTCCAGGCGTGGCCTCCATCGCCTGCAGCTGCTGCACTGTGATTAAAGCTACCTTCACACGGTGCGTTCAGGCGTCCACTTTCAATGACGAGTCTATGTAAACGTGCGTTTCAGACGTCTGTGTTACAAAACCTTTTACATTTGCGCCGTTTCTACGACCGTTTTCGGGCTCTGCGTACCAAACATGCAGCCATTGAACGTGCGTTGAAAGCCAGGTCGAACTTTCATGTGTGTGTGGGTGGGGGGGGGGGCATTCTTTTTAAAACACAGACCAGTGTAAACCATCCTAGAAATGAGTATTTGTGGTTTTAGGCCGACTAGAATGCTATGACAGCAAGTTTTTCATACATCAGAATAGAGCTGGGAAAGAAAAAGCCTGGAGTTCAACCAAAAGACCACAAGTGTTCTTTTCCAGGAAGCCCCGTTGTTGTTTGCGTTGGGATGAGTGGATTCCAAAGGTGTTGGGTGTGTGTTTTTGGTCTTATGGTAAACGTCAGACAATGAGAACCACAAGAAGAAGCGGGAACTTAGCACAGCATGCAGGCAACCGAACAGAAACTTACCAACCCAGAGGAGCAGTTCCCCAATCCCAGTGCCGAGCGGAGCTCACTGACCGCAAACCAACACTAGGCAGCTCAACCAGCATGCACTGTCAGTGGATGAATGTGGAGAACAACACAAATACACTTGTGACCCCAGACTCTGGGTCCACAAGCAGAGATGTGAGTGGAACTGTGCCTCCCCCACAACGAAAGCGGCACATGTGATCCATAAAGTGGCGCTTTGGCGGGACAAATAAACCGTCATGGAGAGGAACAAAAGACGACGTGTGCAGACCACCAAGTGCATGCCGGTAACAACTGTCTAGGTCCCACACCTGTGTCAGGGGTACTGTACTCAGGCCACCAACCTCCCATGTTCTCTCCCTCCGTAGGTGGCGTGCTCTCAGAGGGGCTCTGTGCGTCCAAGAAGGGGGTCTGTCCATCAAACTGGAAGTCATCCTGCGGGTGGGAGGAATATAATCAAAGCGGGTTGGTCCACTTCCAGGGAAGTGTTCATCTGTTCTGAGCAGTGACTGTAGACGAGAACTGGACTGAGTGACCCCCCCCCCGGCGTTCCAAACAGGAAGTGGCTCCAAGAGGCCAAAATCCCCTAGACGACCATAGAGACATAAACAGCTGTTATTCCGTCATTCTATTGGTCAGAATAATTATTCTTGATCCGATACCTTTATTAACATCTTCTTGATAATCCTCCTTTTACCCCCATTTTGTTATTCAAGTAATAAACTTACGAATCAGATGGATGACCTAAAGTAGGAGGAGCCTGCTGGCGCCCACGTCCAACATTCAAAACTTTTCGTGTGGCCCGCTTTCAAGTGGTAGGGGTGTGGCCTTCCAACAAGCTCACTCCTGAATGGCCAGAGGGGTTGCCATAGAAACAGTTACTCACACCCACTTGGACCAATCACTGCTCATCGTCCGTTTTGCCAAAAAATGGCGACTGGATTTGATTTTATTTGTTTGGAGCTGGAATAAATCATCGTCTATGGATGATGTCACAGTCGCTCACTCCAGTTCTCTGATACGGAGACAGCTCCTGCTGCCTTTGTCACCGTGAAAATGCGCAGTCAGCTCGAACCGCCATCGTTTTATCCATACATTCCTTCTATACACAGATGACAGAAAACCAGAACCAGAAACCAGAAGTTCTACACGAGGTTCCTGCGACGGTTTGGTCTGAGCTCTTCCATGCAGTTAACAGAAGAGCTTCCTTCACACATCTACGAATGTCCACTGCAGCTGAAGAAACACGACACCCTGGAGCTCAACCAGGAGCTGAGAGCCTGCTAATTCCTAAAGTCTGACATCACTCCCACCCCTGGAAAATGTTAGAGATTTAGTTTAAATGTCATCTGTCATTTCCAAAAAACACAAACCTGCAGGTTAAATAAAAGTAACCTGAAGTATTTTATTTTTCATTTATTTTGACATAAAATCACTTTAAAAAAATCCGGTGGCATTGATCCCAGACGAATTTCTGAGTTACAGCTCAGACAATAAGATCAAAAAGAAAGAAAGAAAAAAAAAAGACGACTTTGCATCTTCTCTGCAGAGAATCAAGCTTTAAAACCTCAAACAAATACGTTCCGTCATTTTAGATGAGTTTAGAGTTTCGAGGAAAAACAAACATGAATCCAAATTGGGCTGCAAGCTGAAGCCCCTCCAAGTCCTGATGAGGAGAAGGGCAAGAAACGCTGATTTAATGACAATCCAGATGTGGGTCTGCTGCAGAACTCAGTTTCATTTCTAAGAAATGTTGCTATAAGAATAGAATGAAAATGCAGTTTTTTTCCTCTGGGAGGAAAGTTCCACCCACCTGCAGGCTTCGCTGGGACGGCGCCGCCAGCTTCTTGGCTCCGGGCTGGCCGAGCCCCCGAGTGTGAGCCAGCTCCTCCTCCATCTCCTGCTGCCGAGTGGTCAGAGCTGGATCGGAGCAGCCAGGAAAGAACCAGTCATCCTCAATCAGTTTTGTGCCACAGGAAGGGGGGGGGGGGGTGAATGAGAAGTAAATGATGCAGAGAAGGAAGAGGATTTCAGAGGTGGGGGGCAGATGGAAGAAGCATGACACGATGGTTCTGGTGATGGAGGAGATATAAGGGGCCGCTGCACATATGTCTAACACAAAACAGGAGAGACAGCGACAACGAGGAGCAAAGACAGACACGCTTCCACAGCAGGAGGACCCGAGGACCGTTCAGAAGCAGCGGCGCGGTCAGAGGCGTGCACGCAACATCAGGTGTGCAACAGAGAGCGGCGCTCGGACGGCGAGCACGCGTGGTCGCCCGGGCAGGTCGGAAGACGGAGGGGTTGGTTTAGCAGCAGAGGATGCAAGCAGCACACGGTTGGAAGCCAAACACGTTCCCATCGGTTCTGTGACAAGAGGCCGGTTTGATGTGCAGGTGGGAGGGGGTGGGAGGGGGGGTGAGGGTGTTAGTCAGCTGTGGATTCAGGATTAAAGCAGCTAGCAGTCTGCCAGGATCAGCTTCAGGGTTCACACTCTGTCATCCACATGTTTGCTGAGGTGGGGAGCAGCAGCACTTTCTGAACCTTTGACCTTCGTCATCCTTCACGCCTCATCCTCTTCAGTTCAATGGCTCACAATAATGTGGCTTCTGCAGATACGAACACCTTTTGCTTGATGAAAAAGGGCTTTTTCACGTGTTCTTGAACCATTTTATCTAATGATGGAGGACATTGATGAAGAAAGTTGGGGTCAAATCGCTGAGAATCGGGAGCAGATGAAAAACTACCGTTTGTGTTTGTGAGGCAGAAAGCATGATGGGTGGGCCTCAAGCTGGGGATGCTGACCACAGTGGGTCTGCACCCGTTAAGAGAAGTTCAAGCAGATTCATTACGAAACTTGTGTCCTTTTTCTTTTTTAGTTCAGATTGATGCAGAACACTAGCCAGACAGATTATTGGCCCCCGCTCTTCTTCTTCCGCCTAGTGTTGTTGTGAAGTGTTGTGGTCCTAAAGCAGAACACTGCAGAGTCGGACAGGAAGTCTATTCTTGAATGTTTGGGAAATCATTTCCAATACATTTTGATAAAAATTGCCTTTGAAAGTTTTTAGGGAATCAGAGCAGCGAATTGCTTTCTCTGTAAAACCCTAAAGCATCAGATGATGCTCTGATATGTGAAACTTGTAATCATAATTATGTTGTATTTAACCAAAATCCTAAAACCTCGTGTTGTTTTCTAGGACATAGTTTCTGCAGAGCAGGAGGAGTTCATTAGATATTCACCTCCGAGTTGTGGGCGGGACTGTCGGCACGGAGTAAGCCGGCCCCCTGCCTTCCCATCATGCACCTGTCTTCCATTCTCTCCTGCTAGCTTACAGCCCCTCACACCCCCAACCTAACGCAAACAAAAACCATGCTGGAACAATCCAGACGTACAGATTCCAGCTCAGACGAGGAAACAAAGACGTTCATGGATCCATTTGTCAGACAGTGGATGATCCGAATGGAGCGCAGCAGGGAGCTCATCACACAGACCCTCTTTTTCAAACTGCACTTCTTTGTCGTCTCCTGGTTTACAAAGATTTGAAAACAGAAATACACAGAAATGTAATGTTCCTTATATGTATATATATATGTCCTTCATCATCAGAACAAATGCTACAAGAACATGTTAAAAACACCAGAGGCGCCATTTTCATCAGATCATCTTTGACGATCGAGTGATGCGACTTTTTCCTGAAAGAGTGTTTACGTTTGGCGTTGATGTTGGATTGCTACAAAAGGTGGAGAAGATGCTTTCTGTTTATGGCGTCTCATGGACAAAAGAACTGAAAACGTGTTTTTCTGCTGCACGTTAGAACTTGATCTGACTAAACCAGTTACCTAATAAAAGACAAAAGACGGACATTTCGTCTCTCCACCATCCAACTCTCCCTTCACTGGACGATCATGAGGCTTAAGGTGCTGCAGAGCTTTTGATGACGTGCAGACCTGCTTTGACTTTTTATCTCAGCATGGGCCTGCCTGCACAATGAATCGCAGATTTATAATATCTACCTTAAATATGCTGAAACAATCTTATGGCAGCTTGCAATCCCTTCACGTTGTTGACCAATCAGATGGAGCCCTTTGATGTTAGATACCTCCTATGTAGACGTGGGTCATCTGGAGTGTAATTTCAGTTGTGTTAACTCTTATTTAATTTAAACAGTTGCAGTCAAATGGAAATAGAGTATATAGATGTTTTGCTATTGGTTTATGTATTGCAAGTTATATCGCCACCGGAATATTGATGACCAACATCACAAATGGCGAGCTTTGCTCATATGGTGCAGCCCTATCTCAGCCAGTTTCTCCTCTTCCAGGTTGGTGGGTGAAGGAACCCTGGACTATTTGAGTCTCACTTAAATAAAACCTTCTCCTGTCCTGTCGGCACTGCAGTGACTCGGGTTTGACTGCAGGCAACGTGTTCTGCTGCGCTGACTCCACACAGCAAACACGACAAACACCTTCGTCAGGCGAGCACACGGCAGACGAGGGGGCACAGAGTGATGCTGAAGACTGAGGCAGAAGGTTTCCTTTGCTGACAATTCAATTAGGTTAATGTTGGGAAAATGGATATTAGGACAGAGCTGGTGGTTAGGATCATTAGGTGTCATGGAACACAACAGTAACAGTTAGTTAAACTAGTCTTTAAAGGACCAAACCGTTTCTTCCACCACTAGAAAGAGTTGAACACAAATCAGTGCATGAAGGAGGAGTGTGAGGCTGTCAGACAGATTCCTGCATTAGTCTTTGTCACGTTCAGTTAGCACAGGTCCTGTCAAGCCAGGACAGACAGGAGGTTTGTTTCTTTCCATTAGTCAAAGTCTGTTGGGACAATAAAACCTGGTTTTCTAGTCCACAGCAGAGAAACACAAAGCAAAAACCGTGGAGGGGAAAACGAAAAAGAAATGCCAAATCATAACAGAGGAGAGGGGAAGAAGGGAGGAACAGGCTCTGAGGTGGGTCCCCACCACTGTCCTGCCCCCAGCTCGCCCCCCAAACGTCAGGAAGCTGCAGGCGGGACAGTGAAGCGGAGCTGCACCCAAGGTTTTGGGGGGAGCCTGCATGCACAAAACTGATGGGAAACTGTTCTGTGTGGCTGCTCCCATCCCTGGAGCAGGAGCTGGAGGGGGAGGGCAGAGGTCCACGAGATGGGAGGCAGCACAGAGTAACCCGCTCTCCCGGGGCAACAGCCAGGACAGGGAAAACACAGAAACAGAGATGTTCAGTCACAGAGGACACGGGGAGGTAAACCGTAAACCTGCAGCTCACCGTGGAGCATGATGGGAAAATCGGCTCCCAAAAGGAACATTTACAGGATTTATTTCTTATCACTCCACAGTGCAGACATGAACAGTGATGTGGGACCCATCAGTGTCAAAGGTGGCCCAGGTGTGTCATGACTTCTTTTTAGTGTGAATTTATTCTATGTGTGCTTTCCCATTCAGCGCCATTTTCTCTCGCATGCTGTGTGATTGATTTGGATCGCGGACTTGATTTCACACGACTGGACATCATTGAACAGAACCCCCCCCCCACTGCTTAAATGGAGCTCCGAGCAGGTGCAGGGGGCGGACACTCAAACTGAGGATCACCCGATTCAGAGGCGCACAGCACTGAATAAAGCAAACTGGAGGTGGACAGCACATCAGGAGACAGGCGGGCCGACAGCAGGTCGTCAGCTGATCGTGAAGCTTTGAGGACGCAGCGGGAGCCTTGTGGCGTCCACCGTTCGGAGGGCCAACCGGGAAGCTGCACGGAGAACCGGCGTGCCGGTGATTAAAGTCCAGTCTGCTCTCCTCCTGGTCTATCTCTATGCTGCAGCTGCAGCACCCTGAAGTAAGTAAGAACCTCAGAAGTCATGCTAGAGTTTAGATCCAGATTCCAGCTCAGGCAAGGAAATCAAAGCCGTTCATGGATCTATTTGTCTGCAGGTGGATGCATCAGAATGGAGCGCAGCACAGAGACTGTGGCCCCGCCCACTGTGTTTTCTACTTGATCATCTTTTTAAAACTGCATTTTTTTCGTCTGCTCTAGATTCATGACGATTGGAAAACTAGAGTAATACAATTTTATACTCACTTTTCTTTATATATCATCATCAAAAAACACCCAAAACACTATTTTTAATGGGAGTGGGTTTTAAAGCGTTTTTGTCTACAAATTATTAATCAAATTGAACGTGACTTGTTAAAAAATACTCGATGAAACCATAGCGTCAGTGTTTGTTCTGCATCAGCAGAAAACAGCTCTGCTGAATTTCAGAGCAGCTCCTGGTGTGACGATCCTGCTGCATCTGATGCTGCTGCTGCTGCCGCCTCCTCCTCTGCTGCTGAACATTCAAGCGATGAAAAGGACGAGCCGAACTCTGTAGACGGACCTCCTCAGTGATGAACGACCCGGATTTTCAAAGGGTTAGCGGGCATCGATCACAGCGAGAAGCTCGGGTTACGGGTTAAAGCATCCGCTTAAAGAGGAGGGGCTCCGGACCAAAAAGAGGGAAAAAAGGCCGACCTCACTGCTCCTCTGCAGAGCATCAAGTCTGCGTGTGTTAACGGGTCAGAGCGTGAACACGGATCGCCGCTCAGAGCCCAAACATCCAGGGCCGAAGGTGCAACGGATGGAAAAATTAGCTAATGTCTCTGTAGGCTCCAGCTGACTTTGATCAAGACATCTTTGGGCATCAACACAAGCTCCAGAAAGGTGAACCTGATCTGCCATTTGGCCTGCAACTGAGATGCCAAGTGGAGCAACAGAGGAGGGGATTTAGAAAACAAACTATTTGTTCTAATCTCTTATATATTTGCATATTTGTTAGACTTTCTTCCTCGCTTGGCAAGTTGGGTTTGAGACCCAAACAAAGGAGGACTTTATCCTTAAGTTAACGTTAAAGTCCTGTCAAACATCTAGGTGTGACCAATGTGCAGACACAGCCGTGGTCGGGAACCATCTGGTGGTTTAGTGACGCCAACCCAAAGTCTGTTTTGGTAAGACTCGGCCTGGATTTGAACTCACGACCTTCCTGTCGCAGAGCGGACACTCTACCACAGGGCCACTGAGCTGAGCTTAAGGCTACACAGCGGAATTCACAGCAGCATTTACTCAGGTACTCTTGCTTTAACGTGCTTCACCTTTAAATCTCACCGATTTTTTTTTCAGTGCAATTTTCCGAGTGTTCTGCATCCTGATTGGTTGCAGATCACTGTCAATCAGTCTCCTGTACAGAATGAGGTCAGTTTAGCTGCATTTAAAAAAATCTCTTTCTCTTTGTTTTCATTCTATAATGCTGGACTTATTTTTAAACTTTCAGAGTTTAAACAAGAGAGAAAAGTGTGAAAAAAAGCACAATAAAGTGTGTAGTGAGGAGTTTTACAGCCTTAAAACTTCTATAATTACTGTAATAAATGAAGTAGACGACTTCACAGACTTCATGCATCACTGGTTATTTTTAGATCTCCTGCAATAACGCGGGGAGCGCTGTGTTGAACTGCTGTGTTTCTGTAACAGAACCCAAAAAAGCTCTATTGGTATTTTCTAAAGTGAGATGAGCCTTTTGTTCTGAACAAATGTAGAAGCTGGAGTCCATCCCACCCCCCCAGACCCCCTCAATGCAAAAAGGTTTGCAGAATAACACATCAGTCTGAGAATTTGAAATGTGATGTGGCCTTCAGGGTTCACCTCCCTGCTTTGGCTCTGGGGTTCTGTTGTCGGCGTGGGCCTGCGTGTCAGCGTCCAGCCTCACCCTCTCTCTCCTCCTCCATGTGGCTGATGCGCAGAGCCATGGCCACCTTCTCCTCGCGGGCTCGATCCTTGGCGCTGATGGCCTCGGCCACCATCTCCTGCCACTCCAGCACCTGGCTCTGAGTGTCGTCAGCACTGCCGGACTCGCTGGCCTGAAGTCGGCGGTGGCGGCGAGCAGACAGAAAGAGCACGGTTCAGGCTGTGCCCACACGGGACGTTCTGAAGATGGCGGCATGGCAGCTGACCTGAGAAGCGGCTCTCTTGGTGAACTGCTCCAGCTCTGCTTGCAGCGTCCTCTGCTGCTCCTCGTACAACACCAGCTTAGCCTCCAGCATTCCTGAAAATGTTCAAAGACGTCAGAGTCCGGCCAAAGCTGATGCTGAAGGTCCTCTTCTTCATACCATTCTGTGCTTTTAGCTCCTCGTATTGCTCCACCTTCCACTGCATCTCCTCCCTTTCCTCCTCAAGCGATGTGATTCGACTTCGAAGGGACATCAGGTCAGGTGGGGCAGCTCCGGCCTAAACAGGGGGGATAATGGGTGATAATGTCACACAAACTCTTCCCACAGGAGCACAAGACCCGACAGGACATAAAAATACAATTTAAAAAACGTTTACTATGGTCCAGGTTATTAGTTGATTCTGATTGGCTCCATGAAAACATGATAATGGACACCTAACATACAAGTTCCACTCACATAGCCTGAATGTTCTTCTGCCGGCCTGAACACCAGCTGGTAACCAAAACATTGGAAACTTGGAACGTACGGTATTTATTTTTCTGAGTATAAGTTGCATTTTTCCCCCCATATTTTGAACAGGGGTGCAACTTATACTCAGCAGTGACTTAAGTGTAGGGGTGTGCCAAAATATCGATATGGTGATATATCGCGATATTTAGTCCCGCGATCGATTATCGATACGTCTTCATCAAGTATCGACCTTTTATTTACGTTTAAAAACCCTGTAAAACGTTATATTAACCATCCTTTGGTAAGACAATTCCTTGGAGGGTCGATAGGGGGCGCTCGTTGCGAGATTGGCTGTTGCGGGCGGACGAAGAAGAACACACATTCAAACAAAGATGGCGGAGCGGGAAAACAATGAGAGGCGACGGCAGTAAGTTAAAAGACGCGCCGGCAGCATTGAAGCTGCATCACCCGGAGTTGTGTGAGAAAGCTGTGGCTGCTGCTGCCTGAAGCCGTCACAGACATACGCGGATACCTTTTTTCATACGAAGCTACCGCCGTCTTCTGAGAGAGACAGAGCAGCGGCAATAACAAATGGAATATGGTCCCTGCAGCGCGGTGGAGAACGAGGGATTTGGGTTTTTATTGAATGCAGTAGAGCCACGCTTTGACATTCCCTCTCGGAAATACTGAAAAAAGGATCCTGTACTGTACGGGCAGACCAGAGCTACGGCTGAGATAGAAACGGAACAAAAGAGAGGTATCCCTGCCCTTAGACTCCCCTTCTCCTCTGACGCTAAAAAGCCTGTGGTTCTCCAGAAAAACATGAACATAAACATACATCACATGCAGCTTTACCCAAACGTGTTGTTCACAAAGACGTTAACTTTTAGATGCACTTTAAGTTTTTTATGTATTTTATCCCTGGTTATTTATTTTTGAAAGTAGTTTATGTCTTAAATAACTTTAAGGAAAGTTCCTTGATACTTGATTTTTATTTTTCTGTGAGAATTATATTTTTGTTTACACCACATTTACACTGAATGGTGTCATTTATTTTTTAACAAAGACGCTATAATTTGTTCACAGAATTAATATCTGATTTACAGCTATTTTTTAAATTAAGGAATGGCTATGGTTTTGTTTTTCTGAAGTTAATACCAATGTGTCTGGCAGCTACTTGACTCATTCATTTTTTATCCTTTTTACAGCAATTTTGTACTAAATAATGACACTGCTGTTCATGTTCACTATTGTTTAAACTGAATTTTACAGATATTTCCAAATGAAAAATTGTCATTGTCAAAGACAGAGTATTACTGATTTCAGCAATGTTACACAAAAGTCTGTTATTCATTACACCAAATAGGACACAAGTTGTTTATTATCATGGTGTTTAAAAAATAAAAAATAAATGGGGAAATATTTTCCAAAAAGCTGTTTTTAAAAGTTCTTCTTTCTTAAAGTTTGATATATCGTGAGTTGTTAGAGACGAGATATATCGATTATCGCATTATCGCCATATCGTGATAGTATCGTTATCGTGAGCAAAGTATCGTTATCGTATCGTGAGGTACCCAGTGATTCCCAGCCCTACTTAAGTGATTTTCAAAACATAGATATTGGCTCATTTAGTCATTTTCTCCACCAACAGCGGGTGGCCCTTTAGCGGTTGTTTCCTACTACCAACCACTAGAGGGCACTGTGGGCGTTCGTATCAGTATTTGCTACTGACAGCAACGCAATAAAAGCACCGTCTAAAACAAACATGGACTATGTCCGAATTCCCGCCCTAACCCCCCATCTACTAAAACACTAGATAGTGCAGCACCAGGGGTTGACTTAGCCCAGACATTTGCACTGGCCCACAGGTTTTTGAAAGTTACTGGCCCGACACCGCGCGACCCAAGCCACGGACGCCGCAGGCAGACGCATCAAGCACCGCAGCTGCTTGCAACTTTAGGGGGATCCGGGGGCATGCCCCCCCCTGGAGAATTTTTATAGGGTGCAATTTGGTGCATTCTGGTGACATCTAGCACTTATTTATACACGTTTCAATGACTGAAAATAGAGCATATCAAACCTAAATCTGCTCTAGTCTGTGTCAGATGTTTTGAAGAGAGCCCTGCAGTGTAGCAGGTAACACTAGTTCAGAAGGTTTCATGCTGCTTCTAATCACTGCTATTTCACATTTGTTTGTTATCAAAAGTTAAGAAGTTTTAGTTACTTTTTGCTCTGACTGCCTTGAGGTTCTGCTTTTTGTTACTTTTTAGATCCTTAAATACTGTTATGTTGTTCACATTTGCAGAGTTACTTGTTTAAAGTTGCAAAGTTACATTTACTTTAGTTACTTAATTAAATTAAATAATTGAAAACGTAAACGTTATTCAGCTTTTGACTACTTTTACAGTGTTGTAAAGAAAAACTACATGAAATACTTTGACATTATACTGCATTTGAGTCTGAGATTCAGGTATTTGGAGTTATCTTTGATTCTTTGACATTCAGCTTAAAGCTTAGTGCACAGGGCTCCAGACTAACTTTTTTCACTAGGAGCACTGTGGCCCCTAACTGAAAATTTTAGGGGCACAACCAGAAAATTTAGGGGCGCATACCGTAAATCAACATGTTAACCAAATCTACTAATTTCCACTGTATTACTAATAAATACTTTAATAATAGATGCAGAAATTACAATGTGCTGTTTCAAATTCAGTGTCACATTTTATTCTGCACTTTTGAAGATGCAACAACAAGGTAAACTGACAGAACCATCACTGTCATGACAGTACAAATAGTAAAGAAAACAGATGGAAATTTATCTTTGTGACACCAAATATGTGCAGCCAAGATGCACAATAAGCGTGTTTGAGATCACCCAGGTCGACGCAACGCTGCGCAGATCACCTGGTGTGTGACATATATTTTTGTTTTTGCTCCAACATCAACTGTCAATCGTCACAAAAATATCGCGAGAAAGGGGTGGAAGCAAGGGGCAAACCTACCCGGACACAGCTGGAAACTGAACTGACTGAAAGCTGCCCTACAGACTACAAAACAATGCATTATGGGACATGTGTCCTGATGGTTTTTGTAGTTGAGTGATCAATTAAAATAATTTAAAATACCAATTCATTAAAAAAAGGCTACATACATTACAAAACATTAGAATAATCATAAAATATATAATAACACAGATCACACTAAGGGGGAGAGGAATATTAAAACTAAATTGAATGTTAAGGACAACTCCAACTTAACCTTCCTCCGGTTCTGTGTGACCCAGAGAAAAGTTCAGCACGGACTGCATGTATTTAGAAAATTACGAGCGAATAGATTCGTTCTAAAAAGGAAAGTAAGGAACTCCTTAATGTGGTCCGGGGAGGGAGGGGGCTGTCAGGTTTCCTGCTTTCAAGCCCTGTCATTGTCCCGCCCCTAAGAGTCATTTACCCCACTGTGATTGGTTGGTCATCTCCGTGCACGACAATGAAAAAGTGTCATTCGTTAAAACTGGCGGGCTGCAGTAACATTAACCTTTCCTATTAAGGCGGGGGCCGCAAAATATCATCTTGGAGACCGCAAATAGCCCGCGGGCCGCGAGTTTGAGACCCCTGCTGTAGTTCTGTCACTGGTACACTCAGTGGCGCCTCCAGAAATTTTTCATGGGGGTGGCCGGTAGGGGGCCACATTAAATCTTAGGGTGGCACACAAAAACCATGAGCTATATTTTTAAATTCATTCTACTAAACGTAGTAAAACAACCTTTAGAAAACCAACAGAAAGATAAATGCCTACTGATATTTTGTAGAACATGAACTTATAGTAGATACTACTAGTATAATAACTAATAGATACTAGTAGATACCATTAGTAGATACTACTACTGATATATATTTATTTTTTTTGTTTATATTTCATGCTTAGGTGTGTCTGCTTGGGGTGTTCGGCTCTTGACTGAGAGATTTCTATAATAAACAAAAAATGAAATCAGTTGTTCTGAAATAACAAAAAATACCCTTCCATGGTAATTATTAATTATATCTGTTGACATTTCTATTCAGACTAATAATCATGAAACATTTTTATTATTAGGGTAACATAATTCTAACTTCACCAGTTGGTCCAGGATCAGGTGGAGCCCCTTTAGCTGAGTTCTGCTTTGTTTCTCTGACCAATGATGCTGACTGTCCTTCGTCTGATGCCGTCTCATCTTTGTCTTCCTCATTATCTTCTGTCATTCATGCTGCTCTGTCTCATCTTCCTCCTCACTACTCCTCTGTTGCTCTCCTACCATCTCTTTCGCTCCTTCTCCTGCACTTTTATTCTTAAAATAAGAATATATGTTGAATTTCTCTTCATTCTCTGAAAATGGACAGACACAAGCATCAACTAATGACTATAGGTAACCCTGTGGAAACAAAAACACATCAAAATGTTGCGGTAACACAACAACCAGTGCTTAAATAGTGCCATGAAAATGAATGGTGCGTGTGTCAGGGACATCCTTTTTTTACTTATTTATAAAAAGTAATGACACATCCACCACAGCTGATGATGTATTTGCACCAAGTATTTGCACACTGGGTTTACATGTTTTGCAGACCGCATGTTTTTTACACCTTTGCAGCTGTATTTATTTAATATTTATTTCTTTATTTAATAAGAATCTAATTTGTGATAATAATTTTAGTGATATTTTTAATTATTTAATATAAATGTCATTTGTGATGTCCTTTATTGATGTTATATTATATAGATTATTTCTGAATGTCGTATTGCTGCCACAGATAAATGAAATTTCCCCATTGTGGGATTAATAAAGTCATCTATCTATCTATCTATCTATCTATCTATCTATCTATCTATCTATCCATCTATCCATCTATCCATCCATCCATCTATCTATCTATCTATCAATACAGATCTAAAGTACAGTAAACAGATTGTTAAAGACCCACGGAAAATATTTAACAGGAAAAGAAACGTAGCATTTTGGGATGTGTGATTGTGTGTGCGTGCGTGCGTTCTCGCGCGCACGCGTGTGTGTGCGTGCTGAAACCGGTGCTCGCGCGATGCAGGAAGAGAGGTGGGAGAGCGCGTGTGAGTGTGTGGAGCGCATACACGCGCGGTCAGTCTCCGTTTTGGACTTAAGGAAAAAGTAATAAAGAACGTTCATCTTTAGTAACTGAGACGGGTTCTTTTGTCTATCCGGCCCGGAGGATCTGAGGGTTCGAACGCGGAAGTGAACCACGCGTCTTATTCATTCTGCGTCCAGCGGCTCCTCTGTAGATGTCTGCGCACTCAAAGGCAGTAGGGAGGGGAGGGGGTAAGGGCCGGTTTAGGTGATCAGAGCGACTTGCCGGCTTGCTGGCTGTGCATTTGGGATGAAACGCACAACTGATGCTACCACAGCTTATAGTGGCTAGTGGGGTGGCCACTGGGGTGGCCAGGTGTCGGAGAACTGGCCACCCCCTGGTGGCGCCACTGGGTACACTAGCCGCAGGTTGGAAGAACGAATCAATAGTTCACTTACTCATAGCTCAGACGCACATATCAGGTTGTGACCCTAACGCGCTCAATTGTCTCTAGGCCCCTCCCCCTCCACGCATTTTAGCCACTTGCAGCGGCTTTCCTTATTCTTCTCACACGCAGTGAACGCCTCACAGACGGGCATCACGCGAGTGTGTGCTCGCGTTTCATGAGTATGTGCGCGAGTGTGTGTGTCTGCCTGCGTGCGTGTGCGCTCGCATCTCATTGATTATTTGATTGATCATTGACGTGCCCCTTCCACGTTTAATGTATGAAAAGTACGTAGGGTGGGGGAGGCAAATTTACTGGTCGCGCATGTGCGACTGGATGTAAAATTCAGTCGCACACTCTCAAATTTTGGTCGCAAAATGCGACCAATTGGTCGCAGTCTGGAGCCCTGGTGCAGACAGTTTCATCTTCAATGCATTCATTACATATCTTGCTGTCCAAACTACTGATTCCACCCATTACTCCATCTAACACATTCCCGTCTATTCCTGTCATGTCTTCCACATCTCTGACATGCTTCAGTCTCTGAACACTGTTCGCTGTTGCGGTGGTGCGCACGCGGCACGTGACCAAAACAATCATGGCGGACGTCAAACTTTCAAAGCGATGAAGACGAGGTAAATCCACACGTTTTCGCAAAATATACTTTATTGAAAAAGGTGAAAAATATATTAACCGTTAGATATTTCTGTGGCCCGAGCGGACAAGTGAATAATAAATTGTTGTGGTCCGTACTGCTCGAAAAACAGGACCGGGCCAGCGGACAAACGGCTATGTCCAGCCCTGAGCACTATGTAGTGCCCTGGGGGAAAAAAAAACGAAAAAAAAAAGTACTTCCTGCGTCAATTATGTAGTTTTAACGTGATATGTGTGCAGTATACACGATATAAAAGTTATGCATTGGTGGTAAATACATGAAAAGTCTGTTAGGCATACGTGGACAATCCTGGAACGGTCGTGGAGAGCCACTACTTCAGATTAAAACTGATTTCACGTAAAGACCCGACGCCCGAGACCCTCGACTGACATCTGTGCACATCGACGAACGAAAGAAACACTTATGAATTACATCTATCACGCATGTTTCACTCAACAACGACATTTCATACGTGGGAAATGCGCAAAATTTAGGTCGTAGCTGTGTGACACAGCCGTGAGAGGTGAAACTTTCCCCTGAAATGATGCTTTGGATCACTTTCCATGACATTTAGCTTACACTATCCTCTGCTGGTTAGTCCTCACACACCAAGGTCGGCGCAGGCTTAGTAGCCGTTACCATGACAACGCATCACGCCGCGGTCCACGTATCAAATAATAGTTAGCTTCCGTGGTATGTAAGGGTTAATGGCCAACGAAGTGTGCATCATCAGAACATAACGCACGGCGCGGACGGTTCCAGCTTCCACGTCGTACTTGGAAGGCCGTTAACCCACTAATACCATGGTCACTTACAAAAGAAATACATATCCAACCAGTTTTTAGTCCTTTATTCTTATTATTTTTTCGGTTTGGATCCCTTTTTCACAAACAGCAGACTATTTGTTGCGTGGTGCAGCACACTCTGATCACGTCCTTCTCCACCCTTTGCTGACTTCGAGTGCAGCGGCAAAGGGAAGTGATATCTATGCTGATGATCACGATGTGTTAAATGAAGCATCAGTTCAGAGAAAGTTCACCTCTGACCGCTTGTTTATGTCCAGATGATGAAGTTTAAGGTTGTTTTAAAGAAGCCAGCGCAGTGATACAGAACATTTAGGCTATGTGACCAGGACTACTTTTTTGGGCGTGCGGTTATCAGTTTTTAATGCACAGCGAGCAGCCGATCAGAATCAAGTATTCAGCCGGACCGTGGTATAAAACAGGGATAATGCCCTTCAAGGGGAATGAACAACGCTGGGTCGTCTATCAGTTTCTGAAAATGGACACCTGGACCGGCGTCCTCATGTCTGACAGCATTCAAACGTCTCACCTGACTCTTCTTCAACTCCTCCTCCAGCTGTCGGATCCGAGATTTAGACCAAGCTTTCATTTTGAGGAACTTGGTCTCAGATTTGCTGGCTTCTTCAGTTTTCTGCTTTGCCTGAGCTGAATCAACGAACAGAAAGAGAGTTTTCTAAAGACGTGACACAAGTCCTGTGGTGTTTAACAGCATGCAGATTGATAATCAGCTTAACATAGCAGAGGCTGCATCCGTTGCACCAAGCGGTCTGGGTTGGGTGTGGGGGACCAACCTTCCAGCTCCGCCAGCCGCTGCAGAGAGGCTGGATCTGCAGCGTCCTGACGGGGGGCTTCCCTCTTCAGCTCCTGCAGCTGCCCCAGCAGCTCCTGCTGGATCTGGTCCATCTGCGCGTTGTGCTGCTCGGTCAATCGCCGCACCTCCATCTGTTGCTTCTCCATGAGGTCTCGAAGCTGCGCTCGCATCACATGCTTCTCCGCCTCCATCTTGGACTCCAGGCTCTCTCGCTCCACTTGGAGGCGGCGCAGACGCTCCGTCAGCTCCTGTGATCCGTCGGGTTCAGCATTAAATCATGACGCTCAATAGTTTGCAGCGAGGACGGGTCTGTCGAGATGACTGAAGGGTCTGAGGACAGAGATCTCTGCACTGACCTTTACGTGCTGGTCCCTGCTGTCCACCTCTCCCTGCAGAACATCAATCACCTGGGTTTTACCCAGCAGCACCTCCTCCTTCTCATGAAGCTTCTGTTTCAGCGCCTTCAGGAGCTGAAGAGGAGAAAGTTCACAAAAGCCACGTTTTTAATGAAACCACTGTTGTTCAGAAATCTGTGAGAATAATAACTACTGTGTTTCAGCACAACAGATATTTCAAGATCCGCAATGTTAGAAAATGACATAAATGTGAACTTCTGTCATTTGACTGAGCAGCAGTGGTTAACTGGTTTGGTTTATTTCAGATGAAAATAGTGTTTTTAACATGTTGTTGTGGCTTTTTTTCTCATGACGAAGGACAAGGATAAAGGAATTTAACCCATAAGAACCCAGGGTGACATCAGAATAGCTGAAAAACATCACAAATGTGTCATGTGGGCCACATCGTTTCCATTTTTAAGAAAAGTGGGCTTTTATGGCTAAAGCTGAAAATGGCATTTCATTACTTGTGATGTAGAAAATACGCTGGGCGGGGCCACAGTCTCCCTGCTCTGCCCCGTTCTGATGCATCCAATGTCAGACAAACGGATCCACGAGCGTCTTTGTTTTACCCGCCTGAGCTGGAATCTGGATCAGAACTGGACGGCTCCGATAGCACTCGCTATTTTTAATGCAGCGGTAATGTTTAGACTGGAAGGGAGGGGGGCTGTGAGCTAGTGGGATGGTGTGTAAACACAGAGCTCCCAGCAAAGGGGAGGGGAGGGTTGCTCTACGCCAACAGTCCCGCCCACAACTCCGAGGTGAATTTTGTCATGACCTCCTGCAGAAACTATGTCCTAGAAAATGTTCCTTCAGGAAGGACGCTTCAGTTTAACCCTCCTGTTACGCTACGGGTCAAACTGACCGTTTTAAAATTTGACCATCCAGGAAAAACAGCTAAAAGTATTTTTATAGCATGAAACTTCTTCTGCTTGCCTTAACTAGTGTCATCAACATATAATATGAAAATGGTTCATCTCACATATTTAACTCACAACAACCCCCTGCGTTGTTTATATCACATAGATACTGATCGGGTCAATTGGACCCAGCAGTCAAACTGGGGGTACAAGGGTGTCAGAAATGTCCGTTTTTCTTTCTTTGCAGCAGTGAGACATATTTCACCCCAATCACACACATAAAACTATTTTATGTTACATGTTTCAAAAGTAATAAAGTAGTGAAACATTAAAAAAAGTTTGAACAAGTATATTTTTTTATGAAAACCAGTGAATTATTTAATAATTGAACCATCCCCTGTTAGAAGTGAGGAACAACATTGCATAAATATTGATAGAATAATTAGTACTGGAGTTAGTAATGAAATATTCACACTGCTTGTTAGGATTTTTTTGGTGTCAGACATCTTTAGGATAATGAAACATGCACCAATAAAAGAAACTTCTGCCCCGTTTCACAGGTCCGTGTGTCTGAAGAAGCAGTGCATTGTGGGATTTGTGAGCTCATTTCAGCCGCTACCTGCTCCAAGTCTGCGCTGGCATCTGACTTAGCTGCCAGCTTGAAGAGCTCCTGCTCGTGCATCTGGTTGATGTCCGTCAGCTGCTTGTCCTTCTGAAGGATGATGTCTTTGAACGTCTGGATCTGCAAACAGCACAAACCATTTTCCGGTCCAGTACAAACCAAAGTGTCGCGCCTGCGGGGTTTGAGCAGCGAAAGCCCTACGTTCTGCTTGTACATGCTCTCCTTCTGGCTGTACTGCTCCTGCTCGGAGGTCAGCAGCGCTCTGAGCCCGTCCGTCTGCTCCTGCAGCAAACTGTAGCGCTCCTCGGCTTCTCCCACCTTCCTGGTCAGACTCTGCACGAGCAGCTGCAGCTCCTCCATCGCTCCTCTGTTGCCTCCTTCTGCCAGCTACGGAGGTCAAAGGCTTCAGTTAAACTCAAGTATGTTTTGTCACTCTTCCTGTCCTCCATAATGATGAAGTTCCTGGTGAAAGATGTGCAGCCAGAATCTTCTACAAACCCGAGGTTCTGGCGCCGGCGTGCCGGCTTTTTCTCCAGACAACCCCGTCTGCAAATGGACGATGTAAGCTTCTTTCTCTTCCAGCCTCTTCTCTTTCTCTGTCAGCATGGCATCCATTTCCTCCCCCCGCTGCAGAAGCACCTCCAACTCCCTTCTCTGTAAAGATTAGAAAGCTCCTGTTGATCTCTAAGACCAGTGTTGCCTTTGCTCATGCTCAGATCCTGACATCAAGTCTGTTCCAGAGGAGAGCTCAGCGATCCCAGATGGATTCTGGGATCGCTGAGCAGGAGCAGGTTACCTGGCAGGGACATGATGTCAATGGATAAAGCAGAAAAGAACCACAAACGAGGTTCATCGTGAGACACGCATGGTGTTCAGATCTGCCTGCTGATGCCCCACTGAGGCGCAAAACAGCAAAAACGGGAAAAGGCTGAAGCTAAAAAAAAAAAGTATTTTTCCGTCAGGAAACAATTAATTCATAGATTTTCAGCTCTGTTGAACAATTAATGTTTTTCTTTCTCCATAAATTCAAATGACTTTGACCTGCATCTTTAACAGCTGGTTCAGCGCGCTTCAGGCCGTCTGTCTGCGCGCGCAAACACGCACAATTTTAACCGAACAGGATTTGTGAAAATATATTTAATAATTAAGTTGCACATTACACAAAGAGGAATGGATGAAAAGATGAGGCTGGAGGAGGACATGAATCTCTTTAATAATATCAATACAAATACGTGTTTTTTTCCTGCGGGACGGGGGACGATACAAAATCAATGCATCTCTATTACTGTGCGGGACTAAATTCTATGAGTTTTGCGGGTGCGGGCGGGAGTGTAACGCATACGTTGCGGGAGCGGGCGGGATTGGTCAGAAATTCGGCGGGTGCGGGCGGGAGCGGGATGAAGAAAATAGTCCCGCGCAGGGCTCTACTTTGATGCTCCTGTTGCAGTTCTGGCTTTTAAAGGAGCACCAGCAAAGATGCACCAACTGATGGCGAGCGTTGATGAACGCCATGAGCCGAGACGTAAAACAGCGACACTTAGACATCAACACATCCTTCTCATCGTCCACGGCGCCGTGTGCAGGAGAAACGAACGCAGACCTTGTTCTCCAGATCCTGGTCTCTGTGGGCCAGCTGCTGTTCTAGTTCTTCCACCTTCTTCTTCAGTAACACTATCTTTCCCCGACTGGCGTGTTCCGCTCCCTCTGATGACGCCTGAAAGGGAAGCGGGAGTCCTCCATGATCCTGACTGCTCTGCGGCGCCACCGACTTTCAGAGCGGCGCTCACCTTCTTGTTGTGAGTTGGAGAGGCAGGGTCCCCCCGTCTCTTCAGCTCCTCCAGCTGTGCCGTTAAGGACGTCACTTTGGCTTTGCTTTGGAGGCGGAGCTTTGACAACTTAGCCTCACACGCCTCTTTCTCCACCTGAGACACGAGGGAGAGGTTAACTAGAGCGAGTTGTAAGGAGACAGACATCATGACAGGGGGGGCAGCAGCTGATGGGGGGGGTTCCTTGTGGATGCACAGCAAACTGTTCTTGGTTTCTGAGTGACCGGATCAAATCAAGACTGCGAGCGGTCACAGAGGAAGGGCCTGTGCTCAGAGCTCAGCGCAGCCAGCACGGTGAAGACCGACGAGGTCACTCAGGTCACCGAGCCGGCAGTTCGCTGCACGAGGCCTAACATGTAGGAGAAGCTGTTGTTTCCATGGTTGTGTCCCAATTCCTTCCCTACTCACTACATAGTGCCCTCTATGGCGCGTTTGTCATTTTCTAGTGCTGTCTGAATCTACTATTCCAAATTCCAATACTCTAGAAATTTCCCAGAAGTCCCATTGATGCATTCCCAGTGTGCATTGATGCTCACTAGATCAGCAAATATAGACCACAATGCATTGCGTCTGAACAATCTTTGTAAAAAAAAAAAAAAAAAAAAAGCATTTTAATGTATTCTTTTAACAAACCATGAACGTTTTCATCTTGAGTAGACAGTGGATAATCATCACAAAACGCTCATATTAATTAGATTTTAACTTCATGAAATCGATGACGTCATATCCGTCTAGTTTGTTAGCAGTTAGAGGTTAGGGCAGGAATTCAGGCACAGTCCATCTCTGACAAAAAGTCAAACATTAACTATTTATCACAGTTGGTTCGTCAAATCCATGAATCCATCTTCTGCTAGGATCAATATCTCCTGTCTATTCATGCTACTGTTTTCTTATTTGTTGCTTTTAGTTTGAAAATTGATGATTTTACTTATAAAAGTTCAACCTTGGTTTAGTTGATGTTTTTAGCTCATTTACATTTTCATTCATTTACAGAATGAGTTGACCGGATGAAAACACAGATATGAAGCAGGTTGTGCTATAAGTCCATCAGGAAGTGAATAATCCGTTTCTGTCAGTTTGTCTTCCTGTTGTGCGTTAGCGGCTTAGCTTGCTCCCCCCCTTTTTGTTGTGTTTCTTTTGTGTGACTGCGGTTGTCATGGAGGCAGCGCAGCGATGGAAGGAGGCGTTGCCGTGGGCGCTCCTGGATGACGCAGGCACACTGGGATGGGAGAGGAAAAGGAGGGCTGCTCGCCGGCTTCTGTGCTCTCTCTGAGTAACGAATGAGGACGTGTTTGCAGACGTTGTGCTGCACTAACAGTTTGATCCAAGCAAAGAAATAAACGGCTTCTAGCCTGTTCTAGAGCAACGGTGTCCCGCTTAATCAGGTACCGTTGGCGTCCCGACCGGGACCGGACCGGAAATAACAGCGGTTTCTGACTACAGCCTGGAGCCTGAGGCTGAAAGGTCACGTGTCTGTCTCTGTACATGTGATGCAAACAAAAAGACGTCCAATCACAAGCTCGCTTCTACCAAATCGGGTCGGTTCCAACTGACTGAAGGTGAACCGCAGTGAAGGATGTGTGTTCACTAAACATTTCATAGCCTTTTCTTTTTTTTAGCGGCACAGCAAACAAAACCTGAATGAAGAAATGGTCCTTAACCACAAAGAACTAGACCGTCAAAAGACCCAAAACAACAGGTCTGAATGTTTGACGTCCGTCAGACATTTTGGTTTTGTTGCCTAAAATACAAAGGGCCAGTATGACTAAATAAAAATGTGTTTCTGTTAAAAGGCAATGAGTGATGAGTGACAGTACAGGTCAGTAATGGTGTCCAGAGGGAAAGACCCTCACACCAGACCCCACCCTCACCTTTAGCTGCTCATCCTTGGACCGGAGAGCTGCGTCCTTGTCCCGGATCATCTCCTTCAGCTGAGCGACCAGCCGCTCCGTTTGGGCTAGCCTCTCCGCCACTTCCTCCACGGCAACCGGGGGCCCCCCAGCAGCACTGCGGGGAGAGCCTGGACCCTGAGAGCAACCAGCGTATGGTTATTGGTGAACAGTCAAAGGAAGAGTTTGACTGCAGAAGTGTTTTATTTACTCCATCACAAAGCATAATGAGAGGTGTACTCACTCCAGAGCCGGGCTCTCCCTCCTCTCCAGAAAACCACTTCAGCATGGTTGTGGTTCCACCTGCAACCCAACCAGAGAACCATCAGGCCTGCAACACAGACCCAACACATCCAGTCTCTGCAACTGAACGTTGGTGTTCCAAAACAAAACTCAAAACTAAGGAAAATGTTAGATAGATCTCAAGAGGATGTTGAGAAGTTAGAGGAAAGCCTGGAAACATTTGTGTCTTTGCTTGTTTCAATATAATAATCTTAATATATGTATGTGCTATTTTGTTCTTAGTGTCTGTTTTATGTCTCTAGACTCTCAAAGCTCCTAGTTAAAAACTGTTTTTATCACCTGAGGAATGCGGCTAAACTGAAAACAATTTTCTCCAAGTCTGATCCTCCAGGCTGTTATCTCTGCTCGTTTAGACCACTGCAATTCTCTTTTGACCTTTTCACAAAAAGTCCCTTCAACGTCTCCAATTGGTCCAAAACTCTGCAGCAAGGCTTTAAACTGGAACCAATAGGTGCACTCATGCCCCCCCCCCCCCCTGCTGTTAGCGCTACACCAGCTTCCCATTCAATTTAGAGCCGATTTGAAGATTTTAATTTGAGGTTTTAGAGCATTGCACATCAAACCCTAAACTCTATTTCTAGCTTTTTAACTCCCTGCACTCCTGCAGCTCCTTGAGGTCCACCAATAAGAATCGATGATGTTCCAAAAATTGGCTTTAAAACTAGAGGAGACCTCGCCTTTAGGCAGACCCTCCCCAACTCTGGAATGACCTCCCCCTGTCTCTGCACCACATTGACTCAGTCGAGTGTTTTTACTTAGGAGAGCATTAGGCTGACTTTTACTTGTGTTTTTATTTGTGTTTGTTTACTTCTATGCCTGAGTGTGTTTTCTTTGGGGTTTTCCTGCTTTAGACTCCCTGTGCCGTTCTGAGCTCCTTGCTCTGATTTTCTATTGTTTTAACATGTTGAAGCACTTTGTGAGTCGTTCTCTGCAAAAAGTGCTATTTAAATAAAGATTTACTTACTTACTTCTCTCCACTTTCATGTGCTTTAAGCAATGACGGTGCAATTGTAGGCACCTGTGGTGACACCTAGTAAAACTTTACAAACCAAGAAGTGGATGATTCCAGACCATCCAGTTGAAGAATAGAATAGAATAGAATAAAAAATGATGAAAAAGCAAATGACAGAAGTGTCCAAAATGGTTCATGAGAGCAGGCGGTGTCACTAAGGCAGGATGATAGTGGAGGGAGGGGAGTTCCTCTCTGTAGTGCAGTTGGGCAGAAAGTCGGGCAGAGAGCACAGAGAGGTAACGGGAGGACTAAGATCTAAAGAAGCAAGGGGGGGGGGGGGGGGGGGGGGAGTTTCTTCTTTTTTAACTTTTAGAAACGTGTAAACCTGCAGCAGAATGGGAGCGATGAGGTGGGGGGGAAAAGGTTCTAGGTGTGAGGAAAGGACTGATTGATCTGCCACCCTGATCCACTTTGCAGCTGATTTACTGGATGGGAACCAGATTCCAACTGAATGAAGACGCCTGATCTACTTAACCCTTGTTCTATCCTAGGCACGTTAACATTGGGAGTGGGGTCATCTAGACCCACTAGACAGAGCTCTGAACCTTTGTTCTTCAATGATTTGTGATCTTCACTGGTGTCCATGGATTACATGAAATCCTCTCCACCTTTATCCACCTTTGTCATGGTAGGAGAACACCTCAATGGAAGGGGGGGGGGGGGGGGTCATAGGATAGAACAAGGGTTAATCAGTACTAAAATTAGGCAAAATGGAAGACTACGAGTCCAGTTATAACAATCAGACTGGTGTAGGTCTGTGTAGAAAACTATGTGTAATCCCAGTCCTTAAGGGCCAGTTTCCTGCTGCTGCTTTCACACCTGATCCAGATAATCCACATCAGGTGTATTAAGGATGTCTGGAAAAACAAGCAGGACACTGGCCCTCCAGGACTGGGATTTGACACCCCTGACCTAAAAAAGGAATATGTAGGACAAGCCCGTCCTGGGATAAAAACCAAGCCATCAGTCACAACAGCAGCAGCTCTGTTTTTGGGGGGCTTCCGTCAGCCCTTATCCACAGAGCCAAGAGGCAGCTTCAGTCCGGACCTGAGGCCTGGTGGAACAACACTGCCAGGCTCCACCATCAGCTGCTTTCGTGGGCCTGCTGAGCCGCTCACCTCGCCCACGTGACGCAGGAGAACGAGCAGGTCGAACCGGTTCTTGCTGCGGACAGCCCTGTCCGACAAACCTCGATGGCTTCACTCAACTCCAATCCCTTAACGAGACCACAAACCATTTCAGTTTCATTTAGTAACCACGGCAGGGGTGACAACACTCTCTCCAACAACAACAGGGCACTTCAGCCAAACGGGACGGGGCGCAGTGAAAGAAACGGCGGCATGAACCCTCAGAAAACGGCTCCAGCGCGCCTCGGCTCGACCACATACTGTGTGTGAACAACGACGCTGAAGTTGGCTTCCGATTCACAGCTTCCGATTCGCGAGTGCACTAAAGGAGCTTTGCACTGTTATTTTCGCACTAAGATCCCCTTTGACCGGGTCCTGTTCAAAAACCGCTGGACCTGGACTGCTCAAACCTGGATTAAATTATGATTTAGATAGTAAAGAACACATTAAACAGTTTCTGATTTGTGAAACCAATCTCTGATTTGTGAAAACGTAAAATAGGATTTGATGACCGCATTTTGCGCATTGAGTCCACCTTTGACCGGGTCCTGTTCAAAAACTGCTGGACCTGGACTGCTCAAACCTGGATTAAATTATGATTTAGATACTGGGAAACCTGGGAAACTGATTTAAATATGAATTTTACAGAGGCAGAATGGAATGGGATAACTAAAAATATAAAAAAAATATCAAGGGAACTATGAACAAGATTGGTTCAATTTAAGGTCCTACATATAATTTACTGGACACCCAGCAGGCTGCATAAAGTGGGATTAGCAAAAACATCTGCATGTTGGAAGTGTCAAGATGCTACAGGCACTCTTCTACATATGCTCTGGGAATGCCCCAAAGTTCAGAGCTACTGGTCATCCATACATAAGGAGGTGGAGAAGGTGGTTGGTCAAGACGTTCCCTTCCAGAGTAGACTTTATGTACTAGGGGACCCCTCAGTTCTCAGTCGTGTGTCATCTCCTCTCTCACAGTGGATCCAAACAACGGTAATGCTGGGAAGGAAACTGTTGGTGAGCCAATCGAAGGGCCCATCGACTCCATCCTTTACTCACTGGCAAACCTCTCTGGGTCAACTTGCAGCGCTAGAGAGGTTATCATATAGATTGCTAAACAGAATGGATGACTTCAACAGTAAATGGTCTCACTATTTTGAACACATAGGTCAACGACATCTCCAGCTCTAGAAACTAGAAAACAACCCCATAACTTCAAAACTCCCTAGCAAAAACAAAGAAAATTAGAAAAGACATAACAAAAAAGGAACAAACCAGCAAAAAAAAAAAACCACACACACACAAATAGATGCCAAATCTGACAGTTAGCTCTTATGCATGGGTAAAAGGATATAACATTACATAATAAATAATTGAGGTCATTTCTAGTTATCCCATTCCATTCTGCCTCTGTAAAATTCATATTTAAATCAGTTTCCCAGGTTTCCCAGTATCTAAATCATAATTTAATCCAGGTTTGAGTAGTCCAGGTCCAGCGGTTTTTGAACAGGACCTGGTCAAAGGTGGACTCAATGCGCAAAATGCAATCAAATGAATCCTATTTCACATTTTCACAAATCAGAGATTGGTTTCACAAATCAGAAACTGTGTTTAATGTGTTCTTTACTATCTAAATCATAATTTAATCCAGGTTTGAGCAGTCCAGGTCCAGCGGTTTTTGAACAGGACCCGGTCAAAGGTGGACTCAATGCGCAAAATGCGGTCATCAAATCCTATTTTACGTTTTCACAAATCAGAGATTGGTTTCACAAATCAGAAACTGTGTTTAATCTACTCTTTACTATCTAAATCATAATTTAATCCAGGTTTGAGCAGTCCAGGTCCAGCGGTTTTTGAACAGGACCCGGTCAAAGGTGGACTCAATGCGCAAAATGCGATAAAAATCAACCTATTTCGCGTTTTCACAAATCAGAGGAAGTTTTCACAAATCAGAAACTGTGTTTAATCTACTCTTTACTATCTAATGCATAATTTAATCCAGGTTTGAGCAGTCCAGGTCCAGCGGTTTTGAACAGGACCCGATCAAAGGGGATCTTAGTGCGAAAATAACAGTGCAAAGCTCCTTTAGTGCACTCGCGAATCGGAAGCTGTGAATCGGAAGCCAACTTCAGCGTCGTGTGTGAACACCACCTGACAGACCAGCAGGAATCAACCAGTCAGACGTAAACACGCAGCTAGCTTGAATCCCCACGCAGGACATGACCGAGCATCCCGCAGCATTTGAAATACAAAAGCTTCCCAAAGAGAGGCTGTGGACACTGAGGGAGCATCCCCACTCACCGCTCCGAGCTCAACAGCGTTTAAAGCCAGAGTGTTTAGCTATCAGTTCTGAACCCGAATGCTAAGTTGTTAGCTAGCGCTGACCTGCTTCTGCTGGTCCACCCAATCAAACAGTCTGCTGTGTCACGCAACACCTGCGCGGAGAAAAAGGTTTAATTTTAGGGTTCTACCTGTTCACCAGATCATGAGAAATCCGCCGGGACCACCGCGTTTTTGAGAAAATCCTGAAAAATTACATTTTAGTTCAGCTGACGAAGCAAATTGGACAGGCATGTCAACAGACGACTGGAGAGACTGTGCGCCTGCGCATTTCACTCCCGTTTGCCAGAATGGATGCGTCTTTGGAATGAACCATTGACCGGGAAACCGATTAATATAAAACATTTATTTTTAAGTATTTTTTTATTTAAATAAAAACAGTTTGAAATAGCTTGAATAGTACCTAAATTGTCAGAACTACGACTGATAGATTAATGTGTATTCCTACTGTGAGAAATAACTTTATTTGATTTCTCACAGCAAACATACACTTTTTTTCTTTTTATCCTCAAAGGTAAATCGATTTAAAATGTTTATTGAAATGTAAAAATATGTATATTTTACTTGAATTTTCACTCATTACCAAACGATTCAATTTTATATGTTATTAAAGACCAAAAGTCATTTATTTATTATCATTACATTTCTCATTTGCGCTACTAAAAGTATTGTATACATTCTTTTTAATTTAAAAACAGAAATGTCAAACAGTAAATAACATGAAGCAATAAGTTGTACATCATCATTTAAGATAATCGCAAAGGGAGTAAAGAATGAAATAGTGTCTGATCTGGGTAAGCAAAAGTTGAGTTATTATTATTATTATTACTATTATTATTATTATTATTATTAACAATAATAATAATAATAGTACATTTGTCTCCAAAACGGAGGCTACAGCTGGATCTTTATTCAACCTTTGCATGTATTGGTTTGTTGGATTAAATCTATGAAAGGTTTTATTTTAACTTTGTTATTCACAAGAAGCTTTTGACCACAGATCTGTCTGTGAGGTGAAGCCAGAACAAACTACAGCTGAGTCACATTCAGCTGCTGCTCCTGGAGAATTTTTTGATGGATTTATTTTGATTTAGTTTTTTAATGGAGAGATGCACATTTTGGCAACAGTTGTGACAAAAACATAAATGTACAGAGACGATCACAATCCAAAACGATGCTTTATATTCCTGCTCGTTTTTAGTCATTATATTTCCCCTTTACAAAGAAGAAAATATGTGTGGGGGGGGAATAAAGATCCTGCATTCTAGAAACTGTGCAAAACTAGACTGTCAATGAATCTCAGCTGGCTGACATTATAAATAGGAGACGGGGTCTTTTTTTACTTTTTTTTTTCCAGTTCTGTTTCGCAGGAGGTCTGTGTGTCTTTAAATAGGGATGAACGCGTTGCCATGGAAACGACCAGCTCCTGAGGTTTACAAAATAAGTGAACAGAGCGGAGTCGGAGTGAACCTGAAGGAGTAACTGTTATGACTTCGAAGGGAGGCCCCCAGGAGCCACAGTCAGTCCCCCCCCCCCCCCCCTCGGGTGTGACGTGGCCACACGTGGACCGCATCTGACTGTTGTTGTGTCGACAGGGGCGCGCGCGTCCAGGTGGGGGACTCGGCCGAGGACCTGGCCTACGCGACGGAGTACGTGAAACTTTTCCAACTGCGACGAGAAGCAACGGAACTGCAAAAGATTTACGACGGGAAAAAGCAGGTGCATGCGCATGCGCAGTCACGACCAATGACTTTTTTTTTTTTTTTTTTACTTTTACATTTAACAGACTGTATTATGAATTAGACATGAGACAATACACTCTGCTGTGCAACAATCAACAATTACAAGGCAGAGGTTTTTAAAGTCCTGAACATAGAATAGAATAGGAACAAATCATTAAAAATATGCCGTTTTTTAAAAAAGATGAAATGTTCTTAAAGCATTTCTATTTCACTTGTGTTCAATTGTTTTGTAGAACTATGTCTACCATTCATTCATTCATTTTCTTATCTGCTTTTTCCCTTTCGGGGTCACGGGGCTGCTGGAGCCTATCCCGGCCACTCATGAGCGAAGGCAGGGGACACCCCTGAACAGTCGCTAGCTGTTGCAGGGAAGAATTTCAACAATCATACATCCATTCACTCTCACTCTCACACCTAGGGACAATTTAGAATTGCCAATCAACCTATGAAGCATGTTTTTGGACAGTGGGAGGAAGCCGGAGACCCCGGAGAGAACCCACCCATGCATGGGGAGAACATGCAAACTCCACACAGAAAGGTCCCCCATTGATGTTGATTTTCATGTCCCCCAGCCGGGACTTGAACCGGAGGCCTTCTTGCTGTGAGGCAAGAGCGCTAACCACTGCGCCACCGTGCAGCCAACTAGGTTTTTTTTTTTTTTTTTTTCCAAGGAAATTCCATATTCACAAGTGTAAACAGTTGACAAACTAGTTTTAACTTGCTCCATCTGGTAGACATAGAACTATGTCTACCAGATGGAGCAAATTAAAACTAGTTTGTGAATATGGAATTTCCTTGGCAAAAAAAATTCAAGAGTTTTCTATGTTTATTTTAAATCCACTTAGTTTATCTTTAACTGAATAACCTTGATGTGAAAACATTTATGAAACGTCTTTTATTTTATTATTAATACGATATCTATGTACAGTGGTGTTAGCCTTCTACTGATTTAACCAGTCACCCATGGTGAAAACCAAAAACCCTTTGCAGCAGGTGGAACTGCAAAGGTGTGGAGGACCACCACGCACGCCACAAAGCATCAGCGTGGCCTTTCTACCAACCAGAACGCTCTTTCTTGGTCTGTGGGTTGCAGATGTTGGAGGAGCTGCAGCAGCAATCTGACACGTTGAGGAGCAAAATTGATGAGGCGGTTCAGCTGCGAGCAAGCTTGGATTCACTTCTGAAGGTGAGGAAGTCCGTGATTCCCTTTGAGGACACTTCGGAGAGTGAAGTGAAAGGAAACAACTTGCTTGTTCTCAGGACGAGGATCCAAGCACATCCGTGCAGAAAGCTCAGGAGCTGTTTGAAGAGCAGAGAGCGAGGGGGCAGAAGGAGATCCAGAGTCTGAAGGAGGAGAAAGCCAGAGCGATCGAGACCCGACAGAAGCTGCAGCGTCAAAAGCAAGAGATGTCCGTGTACGCAGACATGCTGCAGGGAGTGTGCAGACTGGCCAAGGTAATGGCTGTTACCCTCATGTGAAAACGCAGAACCAACGGGATGATTAAAAAAAAAAGAGAACAGACGACAGAGTTTTAGCTTGAGTGTAGAAACACTTTTTTTTTAGACTTTAAAGTCAGAAAATGTACGAAAAACGGTGTCATAACTGTAAAATTATGAGAAGAAAGTCGAGAAAAAAACGTGTAAATTCACCACTTTAAATCTCGTAAACGTAAAGTTTTTTTTCTCGTAAATTTACATTTAAAATTTAAATATTTCAATTTAAAAATAAAGATGCTGCTGAGCTCGTTACTCCCTGCACTTCTTGGAGCTATTTGTAATTTGTTTTCATTGAGTTATTTCTTAAATAAACAATAGTTCATAGTTGTTTTTTTTTCTAAATTTTGATGCTAATATTTTCACCTCTACTGCAAATGAATATCTGCTTCAAATATTGGTTATTGACCCTCTGAACCAGTGGTCTCCACCCTTTTTCAGGCCAGTTTAATGTCAGACAGTATTTTCACGGACCGGTCCAGAGCTGGAAAGGTACGACGAGTTTTAGGGCCAGTTTACAAACTTTTTTTTTTTTTTTACGACTTTTAAGTCGTCAATTTACGAGAAAAAAGTCACAACTGTGAAACCATGAGATTTTAAATGGTAACTTTACGAGATAAAAACTCGTACATTTAGGAGATTTGATCAGTCATAGATTAACAAGGAAAAAAAGTTTTCCGTTTATCTGAGCCTAGCTTGAAGATGAAAGATGTGGAGCATTTTGTGAATCTTTCTTTCCAAATAGGTCTCAGAAACAAAGAATTTCTGAACCTTTTGACGACTAAAAATCAGATTATTTTCAGTGTAGCCGTCTTTCCGGGGTTCAGTGAAGTTTGCGTTTAATATTTTAAAGCTTCCGGTTTCTGAAAAAAACTGTTTTTCAAATTAAAATGCTACTACAAGAAATTTAGTTTTCAAAAATCTGAAAACATTAGTCAATTGTTTTGTTTTTTACAGATGACAAAGATTCAATGAAACAAAGTTGTTTCTGATTAGTATAAAATTCAATAAAAGCAACATTACAGGCTTTTTTTCTTTAAATAGAAGACCATCATGACATTGAGAACTCAACGCAGTCTCAGATCAACTTTCAGAGCAAAAAGATTTTCATAAATTGCTTTTACATAAATCAGGATTTATTGTGTCAAAGTTTCTTAATAGATACCTGCTTACATCACATTTACTGTAGGAAAATTCAGAAATGTTCCTTTTCCGAGTTTCCACAAATCAGAAGCAACTTCCACAAATATAATTGTAAACGTGAATCCATCGTGTCTGCATCTTTTTTGTGAAACATTCAAGTCAGTTGCTGCATATTTACGCAAAGCGTCTGTCTCAATAAATCCATATTTGGAGGAAAGCTCCTGGTTTTGTCTGTAAATAGCAGCTTTATGTTTCTTGTAAGCTGAAAGCTTTCCTTCGTTTCCTCACGGGCTCTTTTCTCCCCGAGGAAACCTTCTAAATGCGTTTAATTTTTTGTTTTTTATTATCTTTCTAGCTGTGGGCTACTAACTTAGCAGCCGCTTAAAGTCACGTCAAGACAGACAGATGTGGTGAACAGAGTCCGGTGGTTTCCAAAATACAACTTTCTTCAGTATCGGAGAATAAACAAAACAGAAATAACCTAAGTTAGCGTATGTATTTTTTCCTTCCTGCGGCCCGGTACTAGGTGACCCACGGACCGGTACCGGTCCACGGCCCAGGAGTTGGGGACCACTGCTCGAAACTACTAATAATCAGCATGGATATCTGCCCTGCCCCTCTGATGTGGATCTCCTCCATCCTCCACATCAGAGCTCATGTTGTTATTCAGCTGACCCTGACCTGCACAGAGAAGCCAGCTGAGTCCTGGTTTGTGTGTTGCAGTTTGAGGATGTGGATCAGCTGGCTTGGTACATTGAAGATCAGCTCCACCTCACAGAGAAACTCGTGGAGAAGGAAAAACGGGTGCAGGAGGAAATGGATCAGCAGAGAAAAGAGCTGTCAAAGGTGCAGGAGAAGCAGAGGCTGCTGCGTCAGACGATGAACGGCCAGCTCTACCAGCTGCACACAGAGATAGAAGAGATCCGCTCCCAAGCTGAAGTTTGGGTAAAACCCACCTTTTCATGCTTTTTTTTAATCGTCCGGACCATCTTGACGTCATCTCGAGGAAGTTCAGCTGTTCTGTTTTCACACAGGAAATGAAGTGGGGCCATATTCAGGACACGGCTGCAAAGAAAACCCTGGAGTTGTGCCAGATCAAGATGATAACGCTCAACCTCTTTGAAACATTAGGGGGCGTCGTTGGAGAGAAAGGCATAGACATGAATGACACCGAAAAACAACTGGAGCAGGTACGTGAATGAAGCATCCAGACTGAGCAGTGGGAAGACTCAGGCTAACTGTCTGTTTCCTCAGATCGTCACACGCATTAAAGACATGGAGGACATCCTGAAAATGCACAAGGACCTCTACCAAGGACAGGACTCCTCCAAAGGGAAAGCTGAGCATGCTCCAACCTATTAAAAAGTCTTTATTTTTAATCCATCATAAGTCAAATCCAACTTCTTTTTGTTTGATTACGAAAAGGAGCACACTCAGAGGAGAACACCTTCCTTTAGCCAGAGCACCACCTGGCCCCCGTGCCAAAGTTCAGAGCAAAATGACCCTCTTTAGAAAAATCACCACTGACCTCTATGAGAAGAGAAAATCTCACAATGCCAAAGACGGCTCCAGTACAATCTCATCCAGAACAGCTCTTGACTCTTGTGTGACTTTTTTATTCAACAAAGGCATGCTTCAACAGTTTTTTGATTATATAAGATCCACATTTCAGTGGTATAAATGCTTTCAGAATTGCAAATTTTATAAGTTGTACTCTGAATTTAAAAGGTTTTCTTATTTTTTTGGCGGTGTGCTATGGCGCCTTTGTGAGGGGAGAGCATTGACTGTATACTAGAACTGGACTAAATGAGCCTTTTCCCCCTGGCGTTCCAAACAGGAAGTACCTGCTGGCTCCAAAAAAACCAAAATCCCACAGACTTCTATAGAGAAATAAACATATTGCTTAGAATGACCATTATTGACTGGTACCTTTTTTTTTTTTTACATGTTCTTGACAATCCTCATTTTTTCATGATAAATCTTTTTTGTATTTCTAGTTATTCAAGTTATAAACTGACCAATTAGATGCCTCAATACAATTAGATAGAGCCTGCTGGTCCCCACGTCCAAAATGTTTGACAACTTTTGTGAAACCTGCTTTCAAGTGCTTTCAATGACCACTTCGATGTCCTCCAAGGACCATGTCGTATTGTCTGCACAATACTGTGCTGGAGCAAAATTACTTCTCATAGAAAGTCTGTTCAGCTTCTACTAGCTGCATACTTGGGTCACTGTTAGGCAAAGGAAATGCTTGCCATTTGCACACTTCATGCCCGAAAATGTTCCCATGTGTATTTTATATTGATGTTACTCATGGTAGCAAACCTGAACACAAGGTACGCAGACATGTGCGCATGTTGCAATATCTTCTGAACTTCCATGTTAAGCTAATGGTAGAGTCAAACCATAGTGGAAAATATTAAAAAGAGCCAGGTTGGGTATCTGCCCCTACATGATACCTCCAGCATCCAATGTTGTCAATTTAGAGACTTTGTCGCTAGATTTAGTGACTTTTGGCCGTCTCTGGTAACTAAAACCTCATCTAGCAACTTGGCGGCTTTTTTAGTGAATCTGGCGAGTTTTAAAAAAAAAAAACATCTTGCAGAAGATGTGTTTCCTTCCTCCGCCGTCGCTCGGCCAGCCGCCGAGCGACGGCGGAGGAAGGAGAGGCTGCATTCTTCCTCCGCGGAGGAAGAATCCGTTTTGACACAAGTTTCTCGCGAGCAATGTGTCAGAATTCAGAGCGCAGTTGTAGCACTTGTGATTTGCGCCAGCAGATTGGAGACACCCAGAAGCACATTTGAGCAGTTGGAATCACAGATTTGAAGTTGTAACTCTACATGAACACATGCTAATGGGAATTTGTCATTTCACAGCAGAAGATTTTTACACACAGATGCAGATTTTTGATGCACAAGTTTTCACATTCTATTTTACAAATTCTTACATCAAATGATGATGATGATGATGACTTTATTAATCCCACAATGGGGAAACTTCATTTATCTGTGGCACCAAAAACGAAATTCAGAAACAATCTATACAATATAACATCAAAAAAGGACATAAAAATGACATTCATATTAAATTATTAAGAATATTAAATTATTAAAAATTATAGTTACAATTATTATTGAAATTATTATCAAAAATGAGATTCATATTACATAAACAAATAAATATTAAATAATAATCACAATAATAAAAATAAAATATATACAAAAATATGTGGTCAACTGCAAATGCTCGATTCCTTATGCAACCCGCCGTTGTCAAATGTTTGTTTTTTTTTAATCTACGAGCTCGTCCATTTAGACACATTTTTACTTTCATACTTAGGGCTCGCTGAAAGGACTTGCCTTGGTAGATCAGAGGCCCTTTGTAATCAGTTTTCAGAAAACTGCTTCTAGAATCATTTCAACATTTTTGCTTAAGGAAACTTCCAATCCTTCAGGAACTTTAGCTTTAGACAAACTACTTTAGCATTCTCAGCTAACATCTTTAGCATTTTTTTAAACAAATCTGCTTAAGGAAACTTGAAGACTGTGCAAAATTTGGGAGCAACCTGATGCATACAGACCTGTCCATGTTCAGCTAGCTGCTAAAGAGGTGGAGGTGGGGATGTGATGGTTATCTGTTGTGATAGACCTGGGGGGTATTCCAGACAGCAGGTTATGCTAGTTACCATGGTAAGTTTGAGGCTAAGGAAGTTGATAACCTCAGCTTTCAGTTCCAGAAATGGAGGTATGTTTCAGAGTATGTCAAGTTGCCATAGCAACTCATGCTCTGAACATAACCTGGTCTGGAGCAGGTTTAGTTGAAGCTTAGTTTGTTTTCAGAGAGGTGCAGCAGCATGGCGTGTCCATTTGAAGATGATTTAGTGGATGAAGAAACCCAGATAATACTTTTTCCACTGTGAGAGGCTGATAAGACCACATATGGATGTTTAAAGAGAAACTTTTTACTTTGATCTATCTTCATTATTTGCTTCAGTTAAGATAAATCTTTTTTTTGTTAAGTCAGCTTAAAAATAACACGTAGTTATCAGACAGTTATTTTACTTTCATTCAAATTAATTCAATTAAGTAGGTGTAACTTTGGTGCTGCTGTTAGATCGGCACCGCAAGGAATTGTGGGATATCATTCCCTTTGCCTGTCTGGACGGATTTGGGTTTAAGTGTGGGTTTTTGACCAAATGAGTTTAGTTGTTTAGCTGTTGAGTTATTTTGTCCTACTATGCTTAAGTGTCTGCACCTTGAGTGAGAGGGAGAGGATGATGAGTTTATATAGCACCACTACTATCTCATAGTGTAACTATAATGTCATAAAATTGGTAAATATATGTATATGTACTGGGAATTTGGCTTATTTCTTTTTTCTGTTATAAAAATAAGTATATCTGCCGACTCAAACTTGGACATATGAGAGTGCAAGAATTATAATTAATTAAGATGGAAAAACATTTAATTGAATTGTAGTAATATGACATTTAGTTAGATAAATATGTAAATTTGAGTTGTATAAACATTAATTAAGTTTTATAAACGTAAGAAAGTAGGTTGAATAAATTTAACTCAATTACTTGTTACCAATAGAAGTACGGTAATTCATTTAAGTTGGATAAGTTCTATATATATACACATCACAATGAAAATAGAAATGAGTTTACTGCGTTTACTTTGTTCTTTTTCTCCAAGCAGAAACTCTTTCTTTTGCTGATGATGCAGCCGTGTTACTTTTTTGATGGTCTTATAATCTTCATACGCCGTCATTAAAATCTCAGACTCCGTCTCACTGAAGTGTAGCGTCTCTTTTTTTCTCCACGCATTTCCATGGTGACTCCGGAAATCGGCGATCCATTGAGAATGTCTTTATGCACTCGCCGTGCATTAACCCAGGGTTACCAAGTTGAGCGTAATTACGCCAACTCATATCCGGTCTTTTGGAACCGACATACCCAGAGTAAGCAAGTTCAGGCGGATTTCAGCCAGAGTTCAGGGTTAAAGTCAGGCTAGTTTAAACATGCTTCCTGGAATACCCCCCTGTGCTGCGTTGAAGAACAGAAGAAAATGTTGGACGTGGGGCTAAGCAGGCTCCACCTACTTTTACTGAGTCATCTGATTGGTCAGTTTATAACTTGAATAACAAATTACAGAAAAAATATGATATTAGGATTGGCGAGAACGGCGAGAATGGTAGTAGTAGCGAGTAATAGCTGTTTACTTCCTGTTTGGAACGCCAGGGTGGAGGGGTCTCTCAGTCCAGTTCTCATATACAGTCAATGGGCTCATTCCATTCTGTTACAGAACATCAAAAATGTGTCAACATTTTGACAGAGTTGTTGAAAAAGTTGTACAGTCATCCGTAAAAAATCCTAAAACAAAGACATGAAGAGAAACTTTTGGGTTTTTTTTCAGCAGCAGCTGAACTTTTCCCGTCTCTTCAAACAGCTAACAGAGCCGACATTCAGTGAAGTTTACATTTACCGACGTGGAAGCCCTCACCTTTCAATAAAGGCGTGCAGATGTACAAATAGAATCTGAATGTCACATCAGGGCGGGTCATTGATGCTACATTTGGGTAAAGAGGAAAGAGGAGGGTTAACATAAGAGATAACTGCCCATCAGTATTCAAGTTTCCCTTTACCCAGAAGAGACTGTGGAACATGCAAACAGGAGGTGTGGACATCTAAAACCAGTTTCCCATGAGCCAGTGGTGCTGCTGACAGTTCCCAGAGAGGAATCAGGACCTTCAGCAGCTGTGTGCTGCAGGAATGTATCTCTGATGTGGGACTGGTTGCTGTGCAAGGCTTTAGGAAGGTTCTGGCCCCAGATAAGATCTCCATGTCATCTACACCTAAGAAGACTTGGGTCTCAGGTAACTTAACTGCTCCATTCATCTTCAGACCCACTATACCCCTGTTTGGGGTCAAAGAGCTGCTGGAGAGCTACAGAAGAGTGAAGGCGGGGTACACCCTGGGCCAGTCCATCACAGGGCTTAAAAGCCCCAGTGTCCTCCAATAAAAGACCTCAACAATGCCCTTTCAGATTCAGAACCAAGACAATGTATGTCTGTTTATAAAAAGGGGTGGGACACTGGAAAGAAGGCAGAGGATCATGCAGTCTGCTGCTCAGGAGTGATGCCTGATGAACCATTCGGTGGGCCTGATGTCCATTCTGAGGTGCTCCATCAGCCACGGGTCTTTCTCTGCTCCCTCAATAAATTCTTCCAAAGAAATCTGACCTAGAAGGTTAACATGGGGAAAAAGAGTGAACAGAAAACCACAGTGTGGGTTTGGTAGAGGAATGTGAACGTCGTGGTTGTAGACCGCTGGGCTGTGACCTGTTTCTGTGTGGGTCTTCATCCAATGATTTAAATAATTCATTTTCAATTGTGTGAAATAAACAGAATAAAGGTCCATAAGAAGTGGAGCGTTTGAGGAAAAGCTTTCCCTAACAGTTGACTTACTGTCTCTGTTCTTGTCCAGCAGTTGAAACATTCTGTCACAGATGTCATCTGCACTTTCTGTAAGGTTTGGATCTTCGTGTTTCTTGATGTTGTTGATGATCTGGAGGGAAAGATGAGGTTCACGTTTACATTGATGACAGACGTTTGGACCTGCAGTGGGACTTCCAGTGACACATTTCAACCTTTCTACTGCCTGCTCAGCCAAACAGCAGAGCACATTTAGAAAACATTGATTGTGTGTGTTACTTCCCCAAGGCGGCAAGCAACAGAAAAAGGAAAAAAACTGATTTACCAAAGCTTTCACATATTTCAGCAGTCCGTTGTCGTTCAGAGCATTTCACAGGAGTTTCATTCATTCATTCATTCTTCCTCTCAAGGAAGATTCAAAGAGCCGTTTTCATGAGTTACAAGGCCTTCACCTGGAACCAGTAAACAGACACTCCTCTGTTGTCTGCTCTACACTGGTTGCCTGTCAAATTCCAAATATTTTTTACATTTTTACTTTTAGTTTTTTAGAGTCTTGCATGGTCAAACCCCGACGTGCATCTCTGACCTTTTAACCCCATACTCTTTGGCCCGATCCTTGAAGTCGTCCAACATCTCTCAGGCATCTCCAAAAACTGGCTTTAAGACCGGAGGAGGTCTCTCCTTTCAAGCTGTTGCTCCCCATCTTTGGAACTGCCTCCCATTGGCATGTTTCAAATCCCACCTGAAGACGTTTTTATTCAGGAAAGCTTTATTCTATTCTACAGTGAAGAAAAGAAGAATTTGACCCCCTTGTAACCATTAAGATTTCTGGTTCACGGACCAGTTAGACTCCTGTAGAGAAGACGCCTGTTTGGACTGATCACCAGTAGAGAAGACGCCTGTCCACAGAATCAGTCCATCAGTCAGACTCCAAACTCTCCAACATGGAAAGACTGAAGAGCTTTCAGTGGATTTAAGGGAGAAGATGTAGACCTGAACCAGACCAGACCGGACTGGACTACTAAACCATCAGCAACAAGCTGAGGGCTAAGGTGGTGATGGGGAAATCGACGCTTCATGAAGCACTGAGCAGCTTTGACACAACCGGGCTGAGATCGAATAACTGTTTCTAACTGCTCGGATCCTTGCAGTTAGAAACAGTGACATCTGCTGGTTGTCTGGTATAAATACATCACAGCACAGATGCAGTCAAGAGCTCAAGACTTCAAAAAGATTTTAAAGATCAGTCGATATTTGTGTTTTTATGAAATGTTTGGTCAGAAGTCTGTTATTGTCATTTTGTCTGGATAATACTTCACAACTATTTCATGTTGCAAATATACTGCATAGTAATATAAGCTTTAGAATTACAATTGGCAACCATGATCATCTCCACGAGAGCTGTGTTGGTCGGTCGTGAATGAAACGGGGATGTTTGCGTTTAGCAGGGAGGGGGTGTCGTTGCACCCGCAGCAGCGCATGAACCGAGTATAAAGAAGAGACGATGGGGAAGCAAGAAACTACAGCAACACAAAAATGTGAAGAAAATGAGTGACAGTACTGGGAAAAGAAGCAAACGGTGGACCCAGTTGACTTTTATTGATAATAAAAGATCATAAAAAAAGAGTGTAGAGTCTGCAGGACAATAAATTCCACAGAAAACCAACTCCTCAACCAACCTGTACAGACACCTGAGAGAATCTTCTCCAGAAGCGGTCAGGTCAGCATAGGAGCAACCAGATCAGCTCCTCTAAACTGAAACAATTCTAACTTCAACTTTTAGAGTGAATCAAAGTCTTTTTTTTTTTTTGGCTTGCACGTTTTAACTTTTATTTTATTTTGTGGTTTGTGGTGTTGATTTGGTTCAAGTTTGTTTAAAAGGAGATAAAAATGCAGGTAATTAAAGGTTGAATTGTAAATGCTGGTTTTGTTTTTACCCTGTATTTTGTGCATTTTATCTGGAAGGAATGAATAATAACATACATATTATACACTTATGAATAAATATGTTTTGTGCGGTAGTGATCCATTTTATGCATGAGCTTAAATTGTTGAATAATTAATTGACTAAAGCAACAAAAAAAAACTTAAAGAGCCGTTTTTAGTGAGCCGGTCCAAAACAGACGAACCTATAAGAAGAACCGGGATTTCCCACATCTTTGGTCCGTTATAAGGCCTGGGTAAAGTGCCACACCTATTCTAATTAAGTTGCACGTCAAACCACTCGACCTCTGACAGACAAGTGATGTGAAGAATCACTACTGAGCAACAAAAATAAAAAATAAAAATCGATGTATTATTTCCTTCATTGCACCTGCAGATTTTAGCACAGTTTTACTCTCATAGATTGAAGTTGATCAAATGGATTTAAAGTCAACATGTTTGGATTTGGAACTGGTTTATTTCCAGCAATCAAATCAAAAAATACTTTGGAAGACAAAGAAATGAAATATGCATAGATAAGAAATTCCTAATTTTATTTTTTATTGTAATTGTTATCAGAAAATTGAAAGAAAAAAAGATGAATAATGTATATAAAACAAGTTTATTGTTTATGGTAACTTAGTTTGCTTATATGGCACTGTACACTGAAATATTCCTCCCACTAATTACTGAGTAAATATTTAAACAGTTTTTGACAAACTTCTTGTTAAATAAATAAATAAATGTGTGAATATATATAGAGAGAGCACAGCACATGACTCACTGAATCCATTAAATTTGTAAATATAAATGTGTTAAAAATATTTTAACACGACAGACAGACAGTAAACTTGTTTTAAATACAATATTTAGTGTGAAGTTAGTTAAGAGATGCCAGAAAATGACATTAAATGTATGAAACACATTTGTAAAAGGCGGAGTTTGTTCACCGGTGCTGAAGTTTGGACTTGGAATCACATTTAGATTTCTTACTAAAGACCAAAGCACAGGTGTCCTCACTGCATGAGAGGACAGAGAGTTCTTGCTTTTGTGGTGAGTGTAAAGTGTAAGAGATTATCTAGGAGCTTGCAGCTCCTTAAAATAAAACAGCCATGAATGTGTGCTCATCCAGGGCTTTAGTCTGGCCAGTAATTCATCTAAACGCTGCTTGGAAGCTTACAGGAAGAGTAACAGACCTGAGTGTGTCAGTGGAAACACTCACATGAACAACATGACCGACCTCCTCCCTGCTCAGGCTGCCATTTCCATCTCTGTCGTACACTTTGAAAGACCATTTCAGTTTGTCCTCCAGCTTCCCACGAAGAATCAGGTTCACAGCAGCTACGTACTCCATGAAGTCTATTTTACCATCCTGGAAGAGAAACATCACAGCTGATGCTGAGGGCTCCCCCCGGGATCCATCCAGCTTTACACTCTACCTTGTTGGTGTCAAAGGACTGGAACACAATCTCCATGTAAGCACTCTCTTGTGTGGAGCTGCTGCTGACCCCAAAGATCCTCCTGAACTCGTGGAAGTGCAGGTTCCCACTGGGACATTCGGTGGCAAACCTGCGGTACAGCTCCTGGATGTTCTGAAGGGTCACTTCTTTGCCAGCTCCGCTCTCTGCTTGACCCATAATTTCAGCGACGAGACCCAGAAGTCATCCTGCCAGTGCATCGCTGCACGGTGGTCATGAACACACAGCATCTGTGGTCCCTCTGAGCTATTTCAAGAAGACTGCCAGCACAAATCCAATTGACCCTTTTCACATATCTCAACCAAATCCCTCTGCCTTTTACCCTGCAGGACGTCTGTGTTTCCAGAGCTTTGAGTCTAACCGCCTCCAGAAACTCCAGGGCCTCTGCTCACACTGCATTCTCTGCAGGTAAACCCTGAATCTGTCGACTTCTCTGCAACTAACAAGCAGATTTTCTTCTCTGTCCTCTGCAGACAAAAGGCGCCCATCAGGGGATTACAAATGGCCATCACGGCTTTAGCGTGGTCTCTGCAGGAGAGTTGATCCAATGGAGCACATCCACAAACGCTTTACCCGGTTTGACCCGGCAGGCAAGGGGGCAGGACTCTCATTGGAGCTGTGAAGCTGTAATCTGCCCCCACACCAACATGCTGCCGATTGTCTTGATGGGGCAGCAGATGGTCTGAAATGAGACGATGGCTCTGCTTCTCTGCAGGCCGTACAACAGCACACAAGGCGGCTTTCCCTCTGGTTTGCCGTAACTGCAGCTTCCTTCTCCCGTTTTCTGTTTCTCCCCCCACAGGAGAAAAAGCATCAGCACGGTTTTCTTCCCACTGAGGAGTGCAGAAGAGCCACTCCCCTTACAAAACAACATTACTTTTGTTAATATGTTATTTAACAATATATTTCACCAGGATTTTTAAATTGGTAAATAGTCATAGTAATAAATCACTATATGTTATATAGTGATATACTATGTACAGAAGTGACATATTTTGCAGACAGTATGTGATGATATTGCAGTTATTCAATAAATACATTAACAAACTGTTACAGCTGTGGCCGTATTTGGTCTTATTTGGTTCTGTTTGCTCTGTGTTTTGTGTATTATTTCTGTATCAGAGTGGGACTTGTGTTTTTTGTGGACCTTTGTTTGTTATTATTATTTATTATTATTATTACTATTATTTTCAGGTGTGGTGGAAAGGGTGTGGCCTCCATTTGGACCAGCTGGTGGAGGCAGCCTTTAAAACCACTTGGACCTCCAGCCGGTGAGAAGAGAGCCTTGCAGCAAAAGCCTCCACTGCAGCTTGGCCCTCTTCTCCATTTTGGTTTGTATTTCACCACCTGTTTAGTTTGTGTTGCATTTGTTTTGTACTTTGTAGTCCTTCGTAGTTTTTCTCTGTGCCCACTCTGTTTAGTCCTTTGGTTTACAGTAGGGATGGGAATAGAAACCCCATTAAGCCTCATTGGGGTTCTTGTAATTGTGCCGGAAAAATGAACCACCCATTCAGGGCTTCGAAACCACACCGAATAGCGGCATCTGGTGGCGGACTGGATGTATATCGACATGTGTTTCAATTAAGCTCCTTGTAACACTTCAATGTGGAAATGATGATGATGAAAAAAACGTAAAACAAAACAATGTTGTTAATTATTATTAAAAAGAACAACGTAAAACAACACATGTAGGAAACATCACATGACGGAAAAAAAAACGCAATGCAAAAAAAAAGTTTTTATACAAAGCTGGTTTTGAACCCAGGACCTCTGGAAGTGACGCCAGTCAATCATACCACTGAACTATCACTACTGATGCTAAATGGCTATGCCATTATAAAAAAAATGCCATTTTTTAATGCCATTTTTTTTGTACACAACAATCATGCATTTTTATTTTTATTATTAGGAGAAATCGAGTAGAAACGATCCTGACCCACAGTATGTTTTTTACTAGGAGTCATGGCAAAGTGCAATGAACTGTCGCTGATTCTGATACAGGGAAAACAATAGAACTGACCAGGAAACGTTCGGGATTCATTTCGTGTTTCTAGAGAACAGCGCGCCCAACTTTTCGAAACGCAAGTGACATCTGAACCGTGGTTCGACCAAACGAAGCATTTGGCGCGTCATACGTCATCAACCACGTGATCTGTGCTAGTTGACACACGCCCCGAAACATTGTGCCGAAACATTTTGTTTCACGAAAGTGAACCGCGCGCCGAAGCGCCGTGTCAAACAGGCCATCCCTAGTTTATAGTTATGTTTATAGTTATGTTAAGTGAAGCTGTAGGGGTGAACTGCCATTTTCTTTAGTTCTTGTTTTCTCCTGTTTTTGTTAGGTTAGGGAGGTTAGTGTTTGTCTTTGTTTTCCCTTTTCCTTTGTACAGGTAAGAAAACAAGGTTTCAGTTAGGTGGGGGTTTTTATTGTTGTTTTGGCCTGGGTTCACCCTGAAGCCTTTTTGCTTCACTTTTAGTTGTTGTTGGTTGTTTGTTTATTTGTAAATAAATGTGGTTATTTTATGGAGACATTCGTTTGGTGTTTTTTGTTACAGTCAACTTTGGTAGCCAAAACGTTACTTTTTTTATGTTATGCCGCCGCAGTGCCTCTAGACAGACAAGGGGGCGTAACACGTACTATTGGTGTATATATATTGAAATATCTTCTACAGTACATGAAATTGTATATTTAAACCTGTTCTGTTTACATTTTCTAATGGAAGATCCTATTCAAACAATCTCAGTGCTCATTTTACCTGTCAGGAGTCCAGTCTCTGTTTCCCCCTCTGACCACCAGAGGGAGCCATAGATTATGGACTTCTGAATGTCCATCTAATGTATCCATCCAGTTTATTAACTTGCTGTCTCCCTTTTGGGGTCACAGGGCTACTTGGAGCCTAACCTGGCTACTGCTGGGTAAGGGTGGGGTACACAATCACACACCCACAGTCACACCTCAGGACATTTCAGAGTAATCAATCAACCCAGAGATGCTCAGAAAACAGGCCGACTCCACACAGAAGGGTCCCAGCTGGGATTTGAACCAGAATCACTCAGTTGACAGACAAGAGTGCTGTCCACTGCATCACTGCTCAACCCTTTTTAATGCATCCCATTATAAAAATATCCTATGCAATATTTTAGCCATCTTGAAAACCAAAAAAACCTTTGGAGTATCTTGACTTCACCTTTGTCTTGCACTGCCTCCCTCACCCACCAGATGTCATCATTTGCTGTTTCTTCATCTGCTTCATCTTTCCCATGTCCTGTTAAAACAACTTCTAGGTTATTTAGAGAACTCAGAGACAAGTAAAGGAAAAGATGGTGACTTTGACTCGTTCTAAATTTACCATCTGAAAGCTGAAGACAGACAGAACGAGTGGACCGCAGGAAAACATCTCCACTGAACTGAAGGTCAGTGATCTGTCAGCAGCTGGTAAAGTCAAACCAACAACCTTTAAACTCCATAAGCATAGGAAAACAGTTCCAGGTCATCTTCCCTACATTCATGTTATTAGGCCACACCCACACAGGTGTAGATCATCTTGAACCAGGTGACTCACCAAACCTGGCAGTAACAAAGCCAGCAGATCCAATACTCTAAGCAAGGGGTGTCCAGTTCCAGGCCTCAAGGGCCGGTGTCCTATATGTTTTCCAATCAACCTGCCGTTGAAGCTCCTAATTGGCTAAACACCTGATCCAGGTAATCAACAGCAGATGAGGTAGGATTCTGGAAAACCAACAGGTTGTCGGCCCTGGGGGCCTGGATTTGGACACCTCTGCTCTAAGCAGTCTTAGCAGGGCCTGGTCAGATTCCAGATCCAGAAACCTACAGGTAGAAAACTCTTTTTCCCTTAGAGAGCCTATACCAGCGGTCTGCAACCGTCACCACCCAAAGAGCCGTTGGATCAGTGTCCCACACAAATGAAAACACGGGGATTCAATCAACCTCCTTCAACATCTTCAGAGGCGGCCCTGACTAGCTTGACGCCCCGGGCTGAAACAAAATATCATTTTTATTTTACTTTATAAGTAAAACCTACTAGTTGAAGATATAGTATCTAGTTTAGTTCCCACTAAACACACATTAGTTTGGGTTTTCTTTCTGAAGGCTGCTTCTGGTAAAAACGGTCCAATTTTTCTGTTCTTTCTTCCTTATCTGACTCCAACCCGACACCATTCATGAATGAATTCTTCCGGTCATTTCCGGTGGCTTCATGAATGAACATCAATGGAAACTAAAGGACATTTTCTTCTGTTTTTGTGCTTCAGTGTCACATAAACCTGAACAAAAAGAGACAAACGATTGTGTTCATTCCATCAGAAGCATTGACTGTAATGAGAACAGTAGAAGAGCTTCCATGAAATCCACCAATAAGCTCATTAACCAGACTAGTCTAACCAAGTGAAACCTTCATTAGCCATGAGGCTAATGTGGCTAATGTGGCCCCTCCCCCGCCTCTCTACCTGTTCACACCTTCACCGGGTGCCCCCCTCCCTACACAGAGATGCAAAATGCAATCATTAAAGCAGCGAGGTGACACAATAGTTGGGGCACCCTGACACAAATTTCATTAATTTTACGCTGAAATGGGTGGTTTTAGTCTAGGAAAACTGCAGGGGAAAAACAAAACTTTGTTTTGTGGGCGCTCATGTCCCCCCTACGAGATTGCCACTGATTGTCTCTTTAGACCAGGGGAGCTCATTACGCCGATCGACCGGTCGATCCGTACTGTCCTGAAAACTGGCATTCAGTACAGTCACAGCTGTCCCTGAGTCTGGAGCTGAGCGTTGGGCCCATTAAGGCGGACCAGAACTTTGTTCTACAGCCACAGAGATGGAAGCTGATTGGTGAAGAGAAACTAGTTTATGGTTTCTGAAAGAAGTTGGTGAAGTCCAGAAACAGCTGGGGTTGGTGGTCAGTGCTGTCCAAAAGTTGAAGATACTCCCAGAGGAAGGTCAATCTGATGATGATGATGGTGATGAAGACGAGTCCAGTCAGAGCAGGAAAGGTCAGAGTTGATTTTTAAAGAGCTGATATCATTCAAGCCTTTCAGAGTGAACTATATCCATATTTAGGATAATATCTTACCTTTGGCACACTAAAGAACAAATTATTTATAAATTATGAGTTATTTTTGCAGCGTATTTTCCTACTCCGAAGTAAGACGACTCGATATCTGAGACGCCGCCATCCGCTCCTTGTGGGTGCCGCCCATTTCATGGCGACATCCTACAGCGGACTTCATGTCATGTTAGAATCTGAATCAATGGCTCTGGATGGTTGATGGATTTCATCCACTGCCGGTATTGTGCAAAGAGTTCTCCCTGCCAGGATTTGTATCCCTATTTTTGATAGTATTCATTAATAGACCATAAGCAAATGCTTCCATAACAACATCAGTTTCATGTATGGCATTTCTTATCCCAAATGACCCAAACAAAGCTCTGTTTTGGTGTGACAGTTTCTGTGGTTTTGTTCTGTGTTCTTGAATGGTCTGGAGTCAGGAGTTCATTAGAGTGACAGCTCGGGGGAAGAAGCTGTCCTTGGGGCGAGTGGTGCGCATAGTCCTATATGATGTTTGATATGATCAGTGATCATATCAAACTATTTTGCTCCTGGCTCTCACCTCTGCAAAGCGTGTCTGAGATCTTCATGCACTCTCTGTTCAACCTTCGTGCACAAACTTTGCAGCAGATGGGTCCAAAGACACTTTGCACTCGAATATTCACCAAAGTGATCCTGTTGGAGGGCAGCTCTACGGTGATTCAACTTTTGAGCTTTTATGGTCCTGCTTTTGCACCATGAGGTACAGAGGAGGTTAAATTCATTATGTCCTGTGCGTGTGTTACGCACATACATGGACCGCACTCAAGTTATATGTTAATCTGATCAGCTTTTTGTGTGCTTTGCAAACCCTGCAGTTTTATCTGAGCAGAGGCTTTCACTGGATTGTTGAAGCTCTCTGTTCAGCAGTAAAGGCCTGCATTTGCCTCGGAGTGTCAAAGTGGACTCAACCAGAGGCGCGGCCGCTTCCTGGGCTTTTTCAGGATGAGATTAGGTCCGACTGTAACGCTCAGTAATGCAGGCAGAGAGACACACTGAGTGAGGCTCAGTGCAGTGCTTACGTGTGTGGTGGTTGAATTGCTGAATGAGAGTCAGCTGTGCAGCATTCAGAAACTGCACGCTGGGGTTGCTGGGAGATGTAGTGTGTTTATAACTCTGGAGACAGCTCCCACCCATGACCAGGAGGGGGAGACAGAGTTCAGACTCCTGACAGTCCTCACCCATGGACAATCCCCCCAATCCTGTCAGTCTGTATACTCCGGACAAAAAACAACCTTCTGCATTTACCCGGACTAGGGACTGGATTGTACCTCCATGTGTTTGTTTTTTTATTATAATTACTTTGTTAGATTTTTTGTAATTATTATTTCTTTTATTTATTTATTGTTTACATTTGATATTTTTTATTTGCTTCTGTTTTTTATTTTATTTTTTAACTTTTGTTGTAATGTCATTTCTTATGTTTTTTACAAGGTTCCTTTTATTTGTATTTTTTTATATATTTTTTTGTTTTTATAATTATTTAGCTTTTCTTTCTTTCTTTATTGTTTTTGTTTGTTCTTATTTTGGTTCTGTTTATTTTCATTTTTTTTAGTTTAGTTTTTAGTTATATTTTTTAGTTCCATGTCTCTGATCCCGCTTCCCTCCTTGCACGTGTTGCTGAGTCAGCATAGGATGCCTTTCTTTCTCCTGAGAGGTGTCCCATGGTTATGAAGTCATGAGCGAGGGCTGAGCTTGGTGTCATTCTTTGTCGAGGGTCCATGGCCAGCATGCTCCTTAGATGGTCGTCCTCCACGTACAGAGGAAAGGTGTCATGATGACACTCAGCCATGGCATCAAGGTCTGGATTTCATTCAGTCCGTCCTCCACCTCCCCTGTGGCTTCGCTGTATTCAGATGGCGTGTTGAGCCTCCAGCCGGGTTGACTGGATTCCTCCTCAGAGGTGAAAAAGTCATTTGTGAACTTTCCATCATCCTCGGGTAAACCCAGCAGCTGCACCAGGCCTCTGGTTGTTTCATAGTCATTGCTGTATGAAAATGGAACGTCTCCAATGTACAACGTGGCCAGAACCACAGCTAGGGACCGCATGTCAACCCTGACGTCCAGAGGGAGACCCAGAATGACCTCTGGGGCACTGAAGGGGTTAATTTGGATATTGGTTCCAATGTTTAGTTCTGGGGGGTTGACGGCCAAACCAAAGTCAATACGTTTTAATTTAACATGTTATCTGGTTTGATGTCTCCATGTAGGACGTTGATCCGCTCAGAGCTACCAGCATCTGCTGAGCGATACAGGACCATAAATATTTGGACAGAGACACATTCTTTCTAATTTAGTTTCTGTACATTACCACAGTGAGTTTGAAATAAAACAACTCAGATGCCACTGAAGTGCAGACTTTCAGCTTTTATTCCATGTGTTGAACAAAAAGATTGCATAAAAATGTGAAAAATTAAAGCATTTTTTAAACACAATCCCTTCATTTCATGGGCTCCTAAGTAGTTGGACAACTGACTTCCTGCTATTGCATGGCCAGGTGGGGGCAATTCCCTTGTTATGTCATTATGAGTGAAGCAGATAAAAGGCCTGGAGTTGATCAGAGGACTCGTGCTGCATTTGGAAGATTTTACTGTGAACAAACATGTGGTCAAAGGAGCTCGCCATGCAGGTGAAAGGATCCGTCATTGAGCTGAGAAAAGAGAAAAAACATGCGAATAATTGCTACAGTAGTAGGAGTGGCAACATCAACAGTGTGGTACATCCTGAGAAAGAAAGAAAGAAAGAGTTTGAGTTTCAAAACACCTTTAATGACCAGCCATCATTACACAAAGAAAAAAAATCACATCACAATATGATTAAAACACAAAACCAAAGAAACAAAACTCAAAAATTCAACACTAAAGAGTCATCCTTGACCGAACACAAAACATTTTTTACAGCCCAAATACCGTCAAAAACATCAAGTGCGTGTGTGAGCTTATAAAAACCAAACTCGACGTTCAACCTTGCCACCAAACGTCTCTTAAAAAGAAACAGGACATCGTCAGACCCAACTCCCCGTACCCGATTCTTCCTCGTCAACCATATCGCCAACTTTGCCTCACCAGAAAGAAAGTTTAACAAAACATGGACTCTCCGCTTTTTGGCCACATATTTCGGCCCATAAATAAAACACACAGAAGAAAACTGTTCCCCCAGCCCCTCAAAAAAAGAACCAAGAAGAGAAAAAAGTCCAGTCAGTCGTTGACACTGCAAAAAATGATGTTCCATAGTTTCCGTAACAGAACAGATCGGACACCCATCCCCCGTGCCAGGATTAAGGTGCACCAGATATCTGTTTGTGGCTATGATCCCATGTACGACCCTCCACTGGAGGTCACCTACCCGTTTCTCAATGGGAGCTTTGTACAGGGATCTCCAACAGCCCCTCGGAGAAGACCCTGTGCCAAACAATTCAGCCCACCTCGACACCCTGATGTCCATTAAGGAGCGCAAGTTAAAAATTTTAACGCATAAAAAATATAAAGACTTCCTCCCGATGATTTCAAATATTCCTATTTGAGGAGTAGTCCAGGACAGGAGTTTGGTTCCGTCCTCCTGCCATCCCTCGCAGGCCGGAGAAACCCGCAGAGGAGGAAAAATGAAATCCACACCATCCACCCACTGGTTAGATGCAGTAGGATCCATTATGTAGGCCTGATGGGGCACAGGCAAGGAGAGACAAATCTCCGTCACAAGATTTTCCAGCGTTCTGAGAGATCGTATTCCAGTCAAAATAGAAAGTTCAGGAGCAGGAGTCTGTAGGAGATGTCCAAGCTTCACACAGCCCGCATCTCTCAACTTTAAACTCAGGGTAGCAGAAACCAGAATCTGTGATTTGATGAGGTCGTTTCCAAAGATAGGTTCCTCGAACAACCATGTTCCAGGTGTTGAAACCATTTCCCTTTTGCAAACCAACAGTCGCCAGGCTTGCAGTACAGAGCAGTAAAAAGGCGAAAGTCCAGTCAGGTCCAAGGTATGAAGCTGAGGCAGAAACAAATGTTTGTCAAATCCGTAACCCCCAGCTTTCCTCAGCAGCACACATGCAGTATCCAACCACGGCAGCCCAAAACTGTGGAGCAGACGCTGCGCTGTCCGCAATCTAAAGGCGGCCACACGGGCTGCAATGTCAATCAATCCCTGACCGCCCTCCTCAACCGGCAGGTAGAGACACCTGCGGATCGGGCTGGACGCGGACCCCATGCCTCAGGGACGAGGACGGCGTCTGAGACGCCATCCCGGCGAGGCGGGTGAACCACTGATCCCCCAAACTCACCAGTGAAAGTCACTTAAATTCAGTAAATAACTCCAAATAGAAACCGAAAAAAGGAGCACTGAACCACACAAACTTTCTGTCAAACTCTCAAACTCACTCACCCACACCGTCCATGCTGCCGCCACTACCAATCTCCCAGCATGCAGTGCAAGAAAGAAAGAAAGCACTGGTGAACTCAGCAACACCAAAAGACCTGGACGTCCATGGAAGACAACAGTGGTGGATGATGGCAGAATCATTTCCATGGTGAAGAGGAACCCGTTCACAACAGCCAACCAAGTGAACAACACTCTCCAGGAGGTAGGCGTATCAACATCCAAGTCTACCATCAAAAGAAGACTGCATGAAAGTAGATCCAGAGGCTACACTGCAAGATGCAAGCCACTCAGAAGCCTCAAGAATAGGAAGGCTAGATTGGACTTTGGTAAAAAGCATCTAAAAAGCCAGCACAGTTCTGGAAAAACATTCTTTGGACAGATGAAACCAAACTCAACCTCTACCAGAATGATGGCAAGAGAAAAGTATGGAGAAGGCGCGGAGAAGCGCCTGATCCAAAGCACACTGCATCATCAGTAAAACACGGTGGAGGCAGTGTGATGGTCTGGGTGTGCATGGCTGCTAGTGGCACTGGAACTCTAGTGTTTATTGATGACGTGACACAGGACAGAAGCTGCCCAATGAATTCTGATGTGTTCAGAGACAGACTGTCTGCACAGATGCAGGTGAATGCAGCCAAACTGATTCATCACACAGATGGACAACGACCCAAAACATCCAGCCAAAGCAACTCAGGAGTTTATTAAAGCAAAGAGGTGGAATATTCTGGAATGGCCAAGTCAGTCACCTGATCTTAACCCATTGAGCAGCATTTCACTTGTTGAAGACTAAACTTCAGACAGAAAGGCCCACAAACAAACAGCAACTGAAAGCTGCTGCAGTAAAGGCCTGGCAGAGCATTCAGAAGGAGAAACCCAGCATGTGGTGACGATGTCCATGAGTTCAAGACTGCAGGCTGTCATTGCAACCAAATTTTCAACCAAATATTAGTAATGACCATTTAGTTTGACTTATTTCATTTGTTCAAATACTTGGGAGCCCATGAAGTTAAGGGATTGTGTTTAAAAAATGCTTCAGTTTTTCACATTTTTATGCATTCTTTTTGTTCAACCCATGGAATAAAAGCTGAAAGTCTGCACTTCAATGGCATCTGAGTTGTTTTATTTCAAATTCACTGTGGTAATGTACAGAAACTAAATGAGAAAGAATGTGTCTCTGTCCAAATATTTATGGTCCTGACTGTAGCTCTGATCTGACACAGGTGAGTCGGATGGATAAAGTCTTCCCTATAAAGTCCTCCAAGGTTTCATCCAGCGTTTCACACATGACGTCTTTGTATTGAAAGCATTCATGAACCTTGATCAGGTTGCCTTGATCGTCTGTCCGTCCCTCTGAAGTCAACCTTTCCAGACAAGTGTGAGAGATTCTTTCTATTTCTCTGTGTCTTTTCTTTTGTAGCAGCATTTTCTTTGACTTTATTTTTGCATTTCAAGCCTGAACATCTATTGGAATTGTCTGAAATGCTCCCATGGAGCAACAGGACACAGCTCAGCCTGGAGACACGTTTAATCCAGGAGCAGATCTTTCCAAAAGGCTTTGGGATGGTTTTCAGCACTGGACAGCTCCTGCATGCCACGACAGAGCGGCGCGTGCGTCCCAGCTGCAGACTGCAAACAGCTGGGTCATCACTTAACCAAAATATATAGGAATCAGTGATTAATTAGTGATATTTAGGAGTAATTAATCTTCCATTATTTATTACTTCCTGATATGATTGAAAGTTCAACTTTGACACATTTTTCAATGATATTACATAAACAAGTGAAATGCATGGACCCCTGCCTGACCCTGATTTAGATTTGTGGACTTTGAGCTGTGCTAATGAAACCTGCTGCAATTGGAACCAGCGTTCTGCCTGTTTTGTGACAAGGACAGCAGTGCTGTCATTCATTTTACTCAAATTTGTGGTGTGTAGGGCTGCATTCAGAGAGTTGACATTTTTTTTTTTTTTTTTTATTTGAAATGGTTTATTTCAAGCAATCAAGTAGGAACAATACACAAAAGCAATACAATCTGCAGTTTTACATTCATACAATAACTAATCAAACTTAGGATAATTAGGCATATTAATAATTATTGCTTGAAAGGGAGTGGAAGGAAGCGAACTTATATAATTCCACCCCGTTATACTATAACCATTTTATTACATGATTTATCAATATCCGGTTCCCAGTTTTTATCAGACAGAATTAAAAATCATAAGGTATCGATATGGCACATGACAAAGATGAATTACTTAATTATTATGTTAAAAATAACTATTTTAGAAATCAACATGGCAAATGCAGATCAGTTATCTAAAATATATGTTACTCATAAAAGTCATTCATATGATTAGAACATAATACTATATCAGTAAAATAGACAACACTGTTTCAGAGATTTTCATAGTAAACTTTCATCAAGTATCAAAAGTTAAAAACATGTGCAAAATTATGTTACATTAGGAAAGATTTTTGAATCAATTTATCAATTTTTGGAGCAAGTGAAGTAATATCATTAACTTATTATTATTATTATTAATCATCTTTTTTTTTTTTTTTTTTTTTTTTTTTTTTTATATTTAATAAGGTAATGCTGTAAGGGAGAGAAAAAAACAAACAAAAACAAACAAAAAACAAAACAAAAACAAAAATAAAAGGGTCCATATTCTGACAATTATCCAAGGTTGGCATATCTTCTGCTGAAAAAACAGCTGCTCTTCTGGGTTCAAAACAGTTTCTAGTCTCTTCCATGTTATGTCTGCAGACATTAGATTCAGGTCCATATCCTTCTTCAGCTGATATCAGCTCAGTGAAAGTGGAGGTCAAGTTGTCTGCAGGTCAGAACTCTCTGCTGTTGATTCAGGTGACGTCAGACGTATGGAGAAAGTGATGAATCCAGGTGTCATATTTCTTGAAATTATTTGACTCTTTGGTTTATTACTCCATGTTGTTTTAGACAACTGTAAACAAGCACTTCTCAAAGTCGCTCATGGTGTTCACAACCAGAACCTTGGACCGGTCCGGTGGACCGAGTGGTTTGACGTAAATCCTGCAGCCTTTAACCCAAGTGTTCTCAATCTGCTTCTGCTTCCTGAGAAGCCGTGCATGTTTGGAGATTTCAGCATTCCTTCTGGTCAGATGGTCGTTCAGATAAACATTAGATCCTTTGAGGTTTTTACGTTGATTCATCAGAGCTAGCTTGTGTTTGTGATTCACAAACCTGATGAGGATCGCTGGTTTATCCGTCTCCTTTCTCCTGGGGAGCAGGTGGCAGGTCTCCATGGTATTGAGATCCAGGGAAATCCCTTTAGATGTGAGAAATGAATGTATTTGCTGATCAAGAGACCCTGCTGCACCGCGCTCCGTATTAGCACTGCTAGCTACGCTAGCGCTAGCATTAGCAGTGCTAGCTCCTGCGTTCAGCTTCGCTCCAGGCTTGATTGGTAATCCAGTGAGAATGACATTATTCATCCTTACTTGTTGTTCCACATCGTCCAGTCTTTTCTCCAGAATGTCGACCCGGTTTTCTCGTTGCTCGTCTTGAGCCCGAAATCTTCGGAACTCTTCCAACATCTCCATTAGCGGCGTTAGCTTAGCCGACACCTGATCCATAAAAGATTTAAGCGTTTCTTGAATGCTATCAATAGCTTTTTTGAGCTCTTCATATTCCTGGGATTTCTTAGGGGGCATGGTCAGCTCTCTTTTTGGAGAAAATCAGCTTTTTAAGTAATTTAAGATAGTTGTATCCGCAGAGAGACACTCCACGCACCCGCCTGTAACCCGGAACCGGAAGTAGCTAAGATTAAAGACATTAAGATTTTAATGTCTTAATTAAGATTAAGACATTAAAAGTTAGAAGCATGTAATTTGAAAATGGAAGGTTGTTTGCTTTACAGGCAGCCAGCGGGGCAGACAGTGTCCAGTACACCCCCTTTTGGTGTGGGTGGGGAAACTGTGCTGATCAAAGCCAAAACCAACCAGGCTGGATTAAAAAAATCAGCATAATCATAATTAAAAGACCTCTTGAAACGCTTTTACAATAGATCCAAAGATGATCAGAGTGAGACTTTAAATTAAAAACAAATGGAGGATTTTCTCACGTATGTTTTTGTCACAATCGATTGTTTCTGGTCACATGTTTGCCCTTGGATCCGGAAGACCTGCAGGTGGAGGGAGGAGCACACAAGTCCACTATTCCCGCCTTTAAGGCAGATGATGTGTGGTGGCAGGTGTATCAGATACTGAGTCGTCTTACGTCTGAGTAGGAAAATAAAAAGGTGACAGTTACTCATATTTCAAAAAGAATGTGTTCTTTAGTGTGCCAGAGGTAATATATTATCCTAAATATGGATATAGTTTACTCTGAAAGGCTTGAAGAAAAGCAGGATATAGGTTCTGTAAAGATCAACTCTGACCACCAGTTGAGGTGACTCAACGCTGGTGGTCAGAGACTGCGTCTCTGGGCTGGCCTGGGAACGCCACGGGGTCCCCCCAGAGGAGCTGGAGGTAGTGGCCGGGGCGAGGGAAGTTCTAGAAAACAACAAATGTTTTTGATCTGGGCTTAAAAAAAGAAACAGCCTAATCAGATTCAAAGAAAACACCGGCAACACACTGAATATAGTACGACATGTATGAATAGAGATTGATAAGAATTGATATTCCACTTGTTTTCCTCAAGTGATATGAATGAATCTGAAAAAGACTTTACTTAGAGAAGCTTTGGCACGTTATTAAACAAAGAAGGTCAACCTCTCCTTCAGTTACGCTGGTCTTCAGGCCTCATCATTGTGCCTTTTCATCCTATTGTCATCCTTAAACGTTTCTGTCTCTGCATTTCAAACGGTTTCTCCGGCCCTCCTCCACCCTGTTCTCCACCTTTGTTGCTTTGGCGTGGTCTGGCCCTCCATCTTCATCATCATCAGCGTTTTGGTATGTCTATGGTCCGGGCTTGTCCCAAGTACACAGCGGGGTCATGGGAACAGAGTCTAAAGATTTATGGACCTCTTTGTTTCTCATTTTTGTGTTTTACAAAAATGACTTGTTACTTCTGGTCCTAAGACGTATGTTTTCTTTAAACTGCTTTGTCTTTGTTTCCCGTGCAAACAAAATCCCCCAGCTCTTATAAAACCCGACTGGTGCCGTGCTCCTGCCTCGGCGTCCTGTGCTGACCCCGCCCGCTCCTCGTGGGATTGGCATTAACCTGCATCCAGTTACTCTGCAGGCTATTTGTGTTGCCTGGAGCTCCGGCAGCATCCAGTCTTCTTTTGGTTCTCTAAGTCCTGGCTGAGGTCTAAGTACTGCGGTCTAATTCTCCTGGCATGAACCTCACATAAGGAACGACCTCATGCCGCCCTTTGATGGTAACAGATAATCTGAGCCAGAAATGTGAAAAAGTGGGAATGCTGGGAAACATTTCCAGAACCTCCTGAGCACTTCCTGCTGCTTCAAGCATTCTCCTGTGGAAACAATTAGCCTTTATTTAACGGTTTTGTTCCCATTAAAAATGAGTAGAAAAGCTCCCAAAATAACTTTTATAAAGCTCTTTTTTTTAACTTTTAGCTACAAGATCAATTAGCTGTTTAACAATTCAGCAGACATTTGATTTGAAGCCTGCTTTTACTAATTTGTTGTGGTTTTTCAATCATTTTCACTGGAATCATTCAACCCATTCACATTACAGTCCAGTTTTTTCCCACAGCCTCATTATCCGCAGCCTTTAGAAAACATATTTCAGGCATCATATAAACATATCCTGCCTGTTAATGATAAGTATAACATATTTAAGAAAAAATTCTAGGAATTGTTAAAATATTCACTTACTTTTGCATCCTTTTTTGGCATTAGAATAAGCACTGGGTTCAGTTACTTTTGTCTTGTTATTTTTTAGGGTGTAAATCAATTTTCACAAGAAAAGGGTCTATTTAAACAAGCGGAACAGTGTGTTGTCATGGTAACGGCTGCCAAGCCTGCCTCTACCTCGCTCTGCTGCGGCTGCTGTATGCGGACTAACCAGCGGAGGAAAGTGGTTTTTGTTGTCGACATCATGTTACGGCATCCAAATCATCAGTTCGGAGAGGAAGTTCACCTCTGACCGCCTGATTTTGTCCAGATGATGAAGCTAAAGCTGGTTTCAAAGAAGCCCACTTCAGTTGAAGCTCCCTCGATCGCTTTGCTTGAAGAAATGTCCACCATTAACTCTGATCATTAAATGTGGATCCACAAACAGTTTCTTTCATGAATTCAATATCCATTTATTTACAGGCACATATCAAGCAATAAGGTAAACAAGACAGGAAGTCAAACAACAAACTATTTCAAATAAACATAATATGAGTGAATCCGCCTCTTCTAGATCTGTATTACATCTGGACCTCACTGTAATGAGTATAACCATCCAGCAACTTGTTGCTTTAAGCTGCTTCATGGTTTTACCCCCCCCTTCTATAATCAACCCCCCCCACCCAACATCCCTCGCTTTTTTTCCCTCCTTTTCTTTTCCATCTGGTCCAAAAAAAACCTGTTACAAATATAATTAATATATATAAAGTTTAGTATCAATTACAAAAGGGGCTTGTTCAAATAGACCTCTGGAGTGTCAGAAGATTCATGACCTCCTGTTGTAACAGTAAAAGATGTCCGACAAAAGAGGCTTTCAGCCTCAAGTTAAAAAAACTCAACTGAAAAAACATTGATGGTAAAATGTGACAGAGATCCAGTCATGTCCATCATAGAGACGCTTTCTACTGTCTGCTGTTGGGATCCTCCTATGTTCCAAGTTTCTGGTGTTCTGGTTACACACTGGCGTTTGGGTCAGTGGAACAATATAGAACATTCAGGGTATGTGACCGGAACATCTTTTTAGGTGTTCATTATCGTTTTTTTAAGGACACGCAGCAGCCGATCACAAAAGTTTCATTAATATTTCTGCTTCTAACTTCAGCATCTTAGTGTCAGTGTGAACAGAAGCGTTTTCTGATCCACGAAAAGTCTCAGACCTTTAAAGACCAACTCTAGCAGCTTCTGTGATGCTCAACGGACCAGCTGTCCTTGTCTGCAGGTCTCACATGGAAAAAAAAAACTGCTTTTATTGAAGACGCATGTATGCTGAAGTCTGTCAGTTTCCACCGTTAAAGTCATGAACAAGAAGAAAAAAGAACAAAACACTTAAAACTAACATCTTTATGGAGTGAAAGCTGATTCAAGACTGTTGAAAAGCTTTGAATTCATTTCTTCAACTTTTCTGAGATATAATTTTAACGAGGTTTATTTTAAGACAAAGCCGAAGGAGTTTTAGCTGATTGGTTGGAGTTTTTGTGAGGGTTGATCTCATTAACAGGATTATTGTCTTAGTAGACCAGGCGCTTCGCACAGAGGCTGGATGGCACTCCACCCTGTCCGGCCTGAGGGGAAGCAGATCCGCTGGCGGCGGCTCCCAGCGCTCCTCCTCCGCATCAGAAGCCATGGCCCAGCAGAGAGACATCACGGAGATGGACTCAGCCCAGATTCAGGAGCTGTGCATCATTTTTCTGAAGCAGTGTCCCAGTGGAGCTCTGCACCTGCACGAGTTCAAGAGGATCTTCGGGGTTCAGAGTGGATCTTCAGAGGAGTCCATCTTCCTGGAAACCATTTTCCGATCCTTCGACACCAACCAGGTGAGGGTCGGAGCCCCTTCTCAGCTGACACAAACCAGACGATCAGTTATTTAGTATAACTCCATCATCTCCCTTCAGGACAACACTTTAGACTTCCTTGAGTACGTCTCTGCACTCAACTTGATCCTACGAGGGAATCTTGAAGACCGGCTCAAGTGGTCTTTTAAGTTGTACGACAAGGATGGGAATGGGAAGCTGGACCGGCAGGAGGTGACTCGCATCATCAGGGTGAGAGGAGGCGGCTGGTTTTTGAATCATGGTTGGTGCTTCAGATCACTGGGACAAAGCAGAGCCCGAGATCTTCAGCTAATCTGTCAAACTGAAACAGCCTGAGCTGTTTTCATAACTCAGATCCTCTTAAAGACGCCTGCGGCGCCCCAGTAATGAGGGATTAAGGCCAGAGGTCACCGACACGCAACGCAGCCCCATTGAATAACGCAGGGAAGATCAGCCATGATCCTGATCACCTTTAACCTCAGATTATGCTTTAATGACACTAAAAAGCTCCTCCACATGAAACGCTGGCATGAGGGGCCATGGAGGGGGGGTCACTTTTGCTTACTGCAAAATGTCTCTAAAGATGAAGAGTTCACTGCATTTCCTCCTATTTTCCAAATCTCAGCAGATTCCACCAAACTGAAGCTGTGAAGCTGTCCAAAAGTACAGCCCCATAAAAACCCAAACGTGTCAGCGCTTCTGCTCAGAGACCTTACTTCTGCCGTTCCTTCACCTGAACATCAATTATTGTTAATGATCGAAGGGTTGGCGGTTCGATCCCTACTCCCCCCAGTCAACCGTTGTTGTGTCTTTGGGCCTCCCTGCCTCTAGTGCGGCTCCCCTGGTGTGTGAATCCGTCTGAATGTCCCAGTGACGGTCAGAGGGGCAGAACCGGCAGCCACGCCTCTGTCATCTGCCCCAGGGCAGCAGTGGCTGCATCAGTAGTTACCATCACCAATAATGCATGAATGATGGACACATTGGAAGGACTTTGAGTGTCCAGAAAAACAACGGATACATCTAATCCATTGTTATTATTATTATTATTATTATTATTATTATTATTATTATTATTATTATTATTATTATTATTATTATTATTGGTCAGAGGTGGTTTATGCTGCTGTTGTTCAGCACAAAGAAGAAAGTGTCATAACAGAATAAACCCAGCAGTACTGAACCCCGGCCAGCTCAGCCATGTGTTCAGATGCAGATACTCTAATACTTTGACTTTTATTGCCAAAAGAATTGTTGTTGTTTTTTTTGTAATCACTCATATACAATTACAAAGCCTGTGGACAAGGAAAAGTTTTTTCAGTTTATAAAAAACAAGTATCTTTAACCAATTAAATGATCAAATTCTGTGAATTCGTTGAACTTTTGATCTGATTCCACAAATCAGGAATTGTTCAAGCTGATAGTGTTTATCCCACCACTATTTACTGCTGAAATCAGGTTTTCGACGTCGAATGAGAACAAGTTCTGGGGAAAATTCAAAAACCCGGCAGGTCGGGGTTTTCTCATGGGGAGGAGTTCTAACTTCAGCCTGGAAACAGTTTCAGTGTGACGGTGCTCATCTGAAATCCTTCCTGACAGATTAAATGAAGTGCTCTAGTCACCAGAGGCAAAAGTGATGAAGGACAAGAAACTAACTCAGCAGAAAACATAGAAAACAAAAACCAAACACTTAGAGTGTGAAACAAATGATGAAAACTGTGTAAAAATGAAAACAGAGAAAGATGCTGAAGAAATGTTTTCCGTTCCCTGTTTGATGAAAAATCAGCCAGAAACTGTTTGGTCTTCCTCCTTCATCTTCCTCACATTCCTGTCGTCCACACAGATTCTTTACAAAATCAAGCTGCAGAGAGGAGAGATGGACATGACGCCGTCCCAGATCTGCAACAGACTCTTCGAGCTGGTCGACCAGAACAGCGACGGTGAGTTCTGGTTCTTAGTTCTGCTTCAGACTCAAACCTCGGTGAGCTCTTCAGTGTCCTTGTAATTGTGGAGAATTTGCAATTGCAGTTTGGTTTTCTTTTGCTTTTTTTGCATTTTATTGTTCCAGAGTTTCTTAGTTTTGCTGTTTTTTTAGTTAAGGTAGGATAATAAAAGCATTTGTCACTGTTTCTGTAGGTTCTTCCTCTGAAAAAGCTTGAGTTTGGTCTGTATTGTTCATTATAGAAACACATCAACCGAGATACGGAAATTAAGAAAATAATCCAGGAAAACAGATTGTTTGATTTATAAAGAATATATGTGTACAGTGGCGCAGAAAATATGAATGTAACTCCTAAAAGCCATCAGGAATTCTGCTCTCCCCAGACCTGTTTCTTCTTTGAGAAGCTCTTCTCTTCTCCACTGGTTACCTGTAGGATTGTCACCTGTTTGAACTGGTTATCTGTTTAAGCAGTCAGACCACAGCCTGTCCACCATGACCAAAGAGCTGTCAAAGGAAACCAGGGACAAGATTGTGCACCTGACCCAGACTGGAATGAACCAATCCACAATGATCAGCAGCTTAGAGAGCAAACATCAACTACTGGAGCGATTATTAGAGAACGGAAGACTCCCTCCACCTTGGTCGGATCAGACCAAGATGGAGCTCCCTAGTATAAATGTCTTGCATCCCAAGAACACCATACCCACTGTAAAGCATGGAGGTGGAGATATCATGGTTTGGGGCTGTTTTTCTGCAAAGGGGACAGGATGACTGTTATTGATCAAATACTTTGCTCTGCTAAATTTAACAAATAAATCTTTGCTAAAAATCAAACAATCTGACATAGAGTTTTCTAGATTCCATCTCACAGCTGAAGTGTTTCTATGACGAACATTACGGACCAAACTCAGCTTTTTCAGAGAATCTTTGACAGACAAAGACTTTTGCCTCACTTTGTGTGAGATTCAGTTTGACAGTCTCTTCCAACATTTGTATTTTGCCCTGTTTTAATCAGAAGGACCAACTGAATCTTAACTTTCTGACTGGCTGAAGCCCCAGCGGATCAGTCCGATGCTTTTCGTGGTTTCATGACGGGTAAAGAGCTGTTTGTGGGTCCCCAGGTCAGATCACCCTGGCTGAGTTCATGGAGGGGGCGCAGAAGGACGAATGGGTCAGGGACCTGCTGAAGCTGGATGTCAACATTGGCGGCTGGGTGATCCAGAACTGCTCGAAGCTCCCGTGACCTCTGTCCGCGTGGACAGGTGTTTTGGTTCTGATGGTCAGGTGCTGTCGGGCTCACAGTGTCACTCTGTGTTAACGCTGCTGGTTTCTGGGGGGGCAGCAGGTGTCCAGTGACAGAGCTCTGAGCTCAGATCTCTGCTCAATGCAGTGATCCAGCTTAGTACAGCTCCCTTAACCATGTGACTTCTGTCAGAAGGACTGCTTTGCTCGTAAACGGCAACCTTTACCATGAAATTCTCAAGATTATTTTTTTATTTTTAGCATTCTTGTGATAAATGGCAACAAATTTTTAAACTTTAAAAGAAGAATTTAAGTTGAGTTGAAACTTGTTTTTGCTGTCATGTAGAAGCAGGACAGACATTCTGATGGTAGCTTACATTCATTCCTTAGACATAAAGGCTTTTGTCGTTGCATTTTAAAGAATATTATCTAGTATAAACCATTATTGGATTCTATCACTTCCATCTATGTGACAAAAACAGACAGATTGTGTATAATATGGGTGAGGTTGTGACTCCTTCAAGCGGTGTTTCCTGAAGCAGCGTGGGCGTGACCATGAGGCAGCACCTCGACCTCCTGCATCAGGCTGGTTTGAAAGCCGGGGTAACTGGAACCTGCTCAGTTTACCAGGAACCCCCGTCCTCGCCTTGACGACTCCTGCACTTTTCACTTATATAATGCACATCTCCATTGTGTACTATATTTATCGTTTTATCATATATTTATTTGTCATATTTCTATGAAGATGTTGTGATTTTAGAGTGAAAATTCGCCTTTTAATGTGCTTTGGTCTGTTGGTGAGACTATATCAAATAAATAAACCACTGCGGCTCATTAGAAATGACCACATTCTACCAAAGACAGAATCAAACCCTGGTTTCAAAGCTTCTCCATCCTCTGCAGTTAAATGGCAAGTGTTGGTGTGTGGTCAAAGTGGGTGTGGCTTGATTGCTGATGGGTGACCACTGAAACCTCAGCTCAGGACCAGAGTGACAAAGGAGGCGTTTTCTAAGTAAAGGTTGTGAAACATCATGGAGATTTAAAAAACAAAAAACAGCAGCAGGTGATGCCACCTGTGTGAGGGTGTGTCCTCACACACCGTCTGTCCACCTGCAGACAGGCTCTGGTTCTGACCAGCTGACCCAAATATGTCATGTCCCATTTCAATAAAACTATATCCATGAAAAATGTATGTATACATATGGCTTTCTGGTTCACAAAAAGCAAAAGAAAGTATTATTATAGTAATTAATGTGTTTTATTTACTTATGTGAATCCTCACTTTTATTTCTGCTTAAGACGTTTGAGAGACTTTTCAAAATTCAGAGCAAACCAATGGTTGAAATTTTAACTGTGTATTTGTGTCATTCATAAAAAATCTTTTACTTTTCTTGTCACTTTTTCCTTGTTCGAACCTGAACGCTTTATTATGTTCAAACTGATGCATTATGTCCTCAGGTTTACATCTACAAAAAGGCTTTAAAGATATGTAAGGGTTAATGGCCGACGAAGTGTTCATTAGCGGAAATTACATCCATCCATCAAATTATGTGGAAGCCTGAACCGTCCGTGAAGTGCATTAAAAAGTGATAATGCACAGTGAAAACCGCACGCCTAAAAAAGTAGTTCCGGTCACATAGCTTAAACATTCCATATCATTTCTTTAAAACAACCTTTATCTTTATCATCTGGACAAAAAAAGCGGTCAGAGGTGAACTTTCTCTATGAACTGATGCTTTATTTAACACATCGTGATCATCAGCATAGATATTGCGTTCCTTTGCCGCTGCACTCGAGGGCCGCGTTGTCATGGTAACGTGACAACACCACATGACAAATAGTCCACTTTTTGTGAAAAAAAGGGATCCAAACCGAAAAAATAACAAGAATAAAAGACTAAAAACTGATTGAATGTTTACTTCTTTTGTGAGTGACGCTGGTATTTAATTTTTAACGCTTAGATACTTAAAAACACTTTCAATTTGAATCATTTCCGTACTGAGATAGTTTAAATTAAACCAGCATTCATATCAGGATCAACTGAATATCAAATCAGGAGGCGGCTGGATGGCTCCGTTGGTTTAGATCAGGACTGGCATGAGGGGGGGTCGATGAGCATCATCCAGTGTCGGTCCTCATGCCATCCTTCACACTATTGCCTAACTATACAGCCACGACGGGGAGGGCCCAAGTCTGGGTCCCTCTGTGCAGGTCCCCAGCCCGGAACAACTGGTCATTGATTCAGGTTTGATTGATCTTCATGTCAGGATTACATGATTATTAAGTCAGAATCTATTGATCATTCAGAAAGTAGGAAACGTGACGTCACACACTGACTGAATATATGTAGTTTATTTGAATGAAATAGAAAAATCATTACAGGTCAGCGCTGGTGTTTTTGTTTTGGTCGTGGTGTAGGGGGGTGTTCTCTGGTTGGGGGGTGTCGTGTCTAGATGATGCCAAACTGGGCCAGTTCGCTCAGATCTGCATCTCCAAACTCCTCCCAGGGGCAGACGACCGCAGAATCTGCAGGCAGTGAGAGCAACATCAGACCACCTTTCAGCAGGAGCGAGTCCGGCTGAAGACGACTTACCGTCAAACGACTCCATCCCCGGCAGGCTGCTGTCAAACCTGCAGGTTCAAAAGACACAGGTGAGTTTCTGCAGAGCAGCATCTGGACTGAGAGGAAGTGGCTGCGCTCACCGCTTCTGTCCGGGTTTGGGAGCTTTGCTCTTGAACTGCCGGCTCTCCTTCTGCTGGAACTCTGAGGAGGCGGCCTTGTTCTCTCCTGCTGCTGCTGCTGCTGCTGCTGCATTCATCTTACAAAACTGGATCACACAAAAAAGAACCCTTTGCTTCATTTTTCATCTCAAACAGCTTTAAAAAAAAAAAAAAAAGCCTAAAACTGTAAATATACACTTTGAAATTGGAAAAGAATTCCCCATTTTTTTTAGTTTTGCAGAGAACTGCATCATCTGCGAAGAAAAGTCTGGTCTCATCTGACAACCATCTCCTTTTCCCAGTCTGACTGAGTACATCGGTTCCATTTACTGACTATGTAACTGATCACACTTGACGGAAACCTCATTACGCTAACAGGCAACTATGATCCAAAAAAACCTTCCGGCTGCGGGTTACAGCAAGAATGTGTGTGGCTAACGGCGGCTGTACAACTATCTTCAAGTGGCTTAAAAGTGTATTTTCTCAAAAAGAGAGCTGACCATGGCCCCTAAGAAAAACCAAGCAAAAAGTGACTACGAAGACCTTGAAAAGATTCTTGACAGAATCCAAGCTACGTTTTATCCTTTAATGCACATGTGTCAAACTCAAGGCCCGGGGGCCAGATGTGGCCCGCCATGTCATGTTATGTGGACCGCGAGAGCATAAAAGTTTTTTTATTCTGATTGGGCAACTAAACATTAGGACTTAACCATTGTCCACATAACATACCCTGACAGAATCAAACGTAAAAGGATTCATGCTAGAATAACAAGCAAACATCTGTTTCTATGCAACTGGAATTATCACTTTAAAAAGTTATAGTAAATAAATAATGAGTTAGTTACCATTAAGGAGTAGTTACATTTATCTCTCATATTTAGTTACATGTATAAGTTCTATCTGGCCCTTTGAGGACAACCACTAAGCTGATGTGGCCCTCAGTGAAAATGAGTTTGACACCCCTGCTTTATGGAAGGAGTGAACGAGATCCAGTCCAAGGTAACATCTCATGGAGCTCAAAACGAGCAATGAGAAAACCGGGTCGACATTCCGGAGAAAAGACTGGATGATGTGGAACAACAAGTAAGGATGAATAATGTCATTCTCACGTCTAAAGGGATTTCCCTGGATCTCAACACCATGGAGACCTGCCACCTGCTCCCCAGGAGAAAGGAGACGGATAAACCAGCGATCCTCATCAGGTTTGTGAATCACAAACACAAGCTAGCTCTGATGAACCAAAGGAAGAACCTGAAGGGATCTACTGCTTATCTGAACGACCATCTGACCAGAAGGAATGCTGAAATCTCCAAACATGCACGGCTTCTCAGGAAGCAGAAGCAGATTGAGAACACTTGGGTTAAAGGCTGCAGGATTTACGTCAAACCACTCGGTCCACCGGACCGGTCCAAGGTTCTGGTTGTGAACACCATAAGGGACTTTGAGAAGTGCTTGATCACGGTCGTCTGAATCAACATGGAGTAATAAACCAAAGAACCAAATATAATTTAAAAAAATATAACGCCTGGATTCATAACTTTCTCTAAAAGTCTGAGGAGACCTAATTAACAGCAAAGCTCTGACCTGCAGACAACTTGAAAAGTTTTTTTTCTTCCATTTTGTGATGTCGTCATAAATAGCATTTTCTTCTGTTTCTGAGCTGGGGAATTTTTTTAATCATCTAACAACCAAAGAAAAACTAAAAATGAAATATTTAATCAGTTGAAGTTCGTACTTTTTCATCAGCTACATCTGGATGTTCCTTTAAGGTCTTTTTTAGTTTGGAGCTAAAATTCTGTCACTTCAGGTTGTGGAGGAAGAGCAGTAATTCTTCAGATGAAACCCGATTTTCTTTCTAGCTTCAAAAATATTTTTTTTATTTGATCTGACACGTTGGACAGAGTGATCTTAAACCAACAAGAATAATTCAAACCTCTATGAACATTCATCTATCTCTTCCTCAGAAACAGAAACAAATTGATTCAACTACTTTCAGAACTACAACTCAGGAAGAAAAAAAAAAGCACTTACTTGTGTAGATGGACGTCGAGAAATTTGTGTTTGGAGAAAAACTGCCAAAAAGTTGATGCAAGACAAAGAAGAGAAGTCTTCTTTCTTCTTGCAGTCTCTCTGAACGTCTCCTCACCTCCTCGCCTGCCTTTATATACCTGCATGGACCCACAGCGTCACCCAGCTGAGGAGGATTTAGGCTCATGGATTAGTGGATCCGCTTCGTCATCATTATCCTCTGAGGAAAACATTTTTGTGAATGATAGCATTCACAGAGAGAAGCCATTTTCTATCCAAATTAGGAAGAGGTTCATGTGTAAAGATCGCCGACCTTTACTTTTGTCAGAGACAGTTGTGTTTCAAACCTCTTTAAGGAGGAAACCTCTTCATCAGTTTGAAGCTTTATTTATGAACAAAGAGCCTCAAGGAGACGCAAAAGGCTTTGTCAGCGTTTACTTTAAACAGACAAAACAAAAAAAGCTAAAGAAGACAAATTAACAAACAAGGAGAAGTTATACATGTATATGACTACGTACACACATCCATTCATACATCTATACATCCATGACGTCACGGGAGGCAGGTGAGGTTGTTCTTCACCGGCAAAATATAGCCTAAAAAGTAAATAATTTAAATAAAGCGAAAATACTTTTTTAAATAAAAAAATCAAATATTAAAATTATAAACATGACATATGATTACTTTTTTTTACTTTTTGTGGGTTTATTTGGTTAAAAAGTAGCGAATATATGGATTTCCTGGTCAAATACACGAGAAAGCAGCAGGAGAGGCACCATCAGCCCACGCCTCACCTGCACCGCACACACTGAGCTGCAGCTCATCCATGTGCTTTACTGTTTCTGTCTGTTATTATAAAGGACACTTTATTTTAATTCACTTCCTTTGCTTGTTTCTCACAAACAGTCTGATTCCATCGGTGCCAGTTTGTGACTCATTAAGTCTTTTTTATCCACTAAAAATGTGAATTAGAAATACAGCAGGTGAGCCCCGCAGTACGCCTGCCTGAAGGCAGGGGGCGCTGCTGATCCCAGAGACTGTGACAGCGCGGCTACAGAACAATGGAATTGGTGGCAGCAGGTCAAGTGCAGCCGTCCACTTCTTCCTAGACTGGCATCGTTTTCTACATGGAGGAGGACGTGTCTAAACGTTGTTTAAACGCGGTTCTGGCAGTGGTCTCCATGGAGACAGAGAGACGAAGGAAAACGTCTACAAACAGGTTCTCCATGTGTTTGTGCAGAAGGAGCGGAGCACCGACTTCATTTAGAAGAAAAGCAAGTCAATAACATCAATTTTGGTGATTTTTTTCTCTGTGCTACAGTTTACAAACAAAAATAAATGTTGAATAAGAGAAGCATATTACCAGCTGTGAACGTCACCCTATGTCACTGATACAAACACACACACACACACACCTACACACACACACACGTTTAAAATATTATGACGTAGGTTTATTAGGTTTATGATAAGAAAACATACGGAAAACAAGTTTATCTTTTCAACCTGTACAAGAAGAATATTCTCAAAATTTCCTCTTTGGTTGGTTTTTCTTTCTACTTTGTTTTCTTTGAATCTAAACTACTCCCTGAAGTGCCTTAAGGCCCCCCCCTCAGCCCCACATGTACTTCTGACGGGGGTCACCGGGGCAGATGGGAGGAAAGCCTCATGTAGGGGTGTCTGGCAGCAGGAACACGTGTGGTGTTTGGTGACATTGGTTGAGTCATGAGGATGATAACGGCTTACATAACGTTCAGCAGATCTGCATTAGGGGGGGTGAGTCAAGCCGCCAGTCGTCCTAAAGCGTGTCTGCCTGTGTGAACGTGACATTTCCGTTCCTGTGACTCAGCAGAACCATCAGCAGTGACACAGCAGCCTCATCCGCTTTGGTTCTCGGGAAAGCTTCTGCAGCATTTGAGAGGAGGCCGAGCTGCAGTTCAGGTCCAACATTCCTGAAGTCGCTCTCCGCCTCACGTCCTCCAGCTCACCAGGCCCACAAAATGCTTACAGTGAACTCACTGTCATTTGTGAGGCATCTGCACACGTGCTCCCAGAGCTGGATGGCTGTGGGTCTGAAAACAGAAAGCAGAGGTTACATCTATCCTTTCCGTTCCACTCCTACTGATCATCATCATTTTTCTGTTTGAGTTTTTTAATCAAACCGTCCCTGAAGTTTGTTGGGATCCAGCTGAATCCTACTTTTCCACTCTATTCTCTGTGACTTTGACTCCAACAAACTTACCCTCAAAGCTATCAACCCTCCGTCCTAGAGCTGTCTGGAGTCTGACCTGGCGCTCGGACGCCACAGGTCCTGGATCTGAGGTGGAGAGCTCCTCATCCTCCTGCCTCCTCAACGCTCAACAATGTATGACACAGCAATCAAACTGCTTTAGTTAGCAGAAGAGCTTCTGGAGCCAACAGTCTGTGGAAACACAGCGATGTGAGGAATGGCAGCATTCCCACCATCTGTCTGCAGAGATTCTCTCATCCAGGTCAGATTTCAACGGGAAGATGTTTTAGATAAACCTAAGCAGCTACATGGAAGAGCGCAACGCGGGTGTGGTCTCTTTCTATGACTCTTTTATGATCATCCAATCAAATCAAGTTCAGTTTAAACCCAAACCTTTCATAAGATTATGTATCTGTCTGCAACAACCTGACTGAGCCATTGACCTTTCCTATTGTTTCAATCTCTGACGGTCTGGATGTTTTTGTGTTTGCTAAAGTGGTTTAGTGATGAATCCTCCTTGAACATGAATAAACCATCAGCGGATAACTTTGGGAAAGTTGCAAAAATCATTGAGCACACGTTGAGGGTCTGGTGTTTTAGCAGATGTAATCACCAAACAATTTATATTCCTGAAATTTCAGAGGAAAACCCAAATATTATTGGATGTGTGCATAAATAAACCCTAAAGTCCCACTCTGGTCATCTTTTGATCAATTTTCACAGCGTTCCCAGTGTTTTTTTTATTATGTTTTTCAGCCAAAATTTCAAAAACCTGTGACGTTTTCTTGAACGTAGATTCTGTAGGAGTTTATTAGAAACTCACCCCTGAGTTGTGGGCGGGGCTGACGGCACGAAGCAACCCTGGCCCCACCTTCCCCTCTTGTTACTGCTCTTGCTAGCTTACTGCCCCAAGCCTAACATTAGCGGGGCAACAAAAATGGGCAGCAGTATCAGCGCTATCCAGCCGTGCAGTTTAGATTCAGATTCCAGCTCAGACCAGGAAAACAGACGTTCATGGATCATCAGAGTGGAGCAGAGCAGAGAGACTGTGGCATATTCCCTACGTCGCCCATATGATCTTTTTCAAACTACATTTTTTCCATCTACTCCTGATTCACAATAATTTGAATAAAGGAATTCTCAGAAGTGCAATTTTGAGCTTCATTTTAAGCTTAATGTCCTCCTTCATAACAAAAATGCTATTAGATGTTAAAAACACAAAAACACCATCTTCATCCAAGAGGGTCTTTAAAACAAACAATGATGTATTTCTCTTCTGTCATTCCTCACAAAGACACGAAGACATCTGCACTGATTCCTCTCTGTTCTCTGCGGACTTTGTCATCTATGAATGATCAATAGTGACACTAATGACCAAAATGTTGTCAAAAAGAAAAAAAGGTTGAAGTGAAGTTCCGCTTTTTCCAGGAAAATGGACAGTTTTATTTGTTCATGGAGCTGAAAACCTGCATGCTTGGTGTGTCCTCAACAGGTCTCAGTGCTGCAATAATATAACATTCAGCACCACTATGAGACTCACTATAAAGAAAAGTTTCACCATTTGAAGATTTACCAACTGTTATCTGGACTAAAGAACAACCGTCTGCATTTACTGCAGCCTTCACTGATGGAGCAGTGACAGACACCTGATTGAGAACAAGTTGGAGCAAACATCCAAACCATTTTAGGATGAACTGATAGAAAAATGCTGAAGTCTTGTTCCCCAGAAAGCAGTCGACCTTTGCCAACATGAGTCTGTCAAGAATTACGATCAGATCCAACATCTCTGAAGAGACTTGGAACCAAATGAAAGAATCCAGTCATTTATTACATTTTGGGTCATAGTTGATGAAAGCACAGATCCAGATACTGTGCATATTTATTAGAGGTGTTGAAGAGACGTCACAGTAGAGTTTCTAGAGTTGATGGACACAACAACAACTGATGACATAGTCAGCTCTCTAGTTACTGCACCAGACCATGTTGGAATACTGGTCACATGATGTCAGTCTGGTCACTGATGGAGCCCATGAAAGGTCAGAAGGAAGGCAGTTGTTGCCACAAAAATCAGTCAGAAACCAGGAAAAAACTCTTGGACATTTCATTGTGTCTTTCCTCTCATTTAGCACAGATCGTATATGACCAGTGAGCGTGTAAGCAGGACAAAAGCGCATGGATTCCGATTTTTTCAGATCGGATTCAGGCCTCATTCATATGTGGAAATAAATCTGATACGAATCGGATACGTGCATTAGCGTGTGCCATGTAAGCAGACAAATCGGATATTCCCCAGTAAATGTGAGTCGTACGTCAGGGACATCAACTCAGGAAACCACCCACTGAGATCACATGACTTATGAAGGTGCTTTTGTGCGAGGATTTTGCTGTAGGAGGACAGCTGGAGCCCATCAGCGTGTTACCTTTCAGCCTCAGGCTTCACACCGTAGTCGGAAACCGCTGTTATTTCTGGTCCGGTCCCGGTCGGGACGCAAACAGTGACTAATCAAGCGGGACACCATTGCTCTGGAACAGACTAGAAGCCGTTTATTTCTTTGCTTGGATCAAACTGTTAGTGCAGCACAACGTCTGCAAACACTTCCTCATTCGTTACTCAGAGAGAGCACAGAAGCCGGCGAGCAGCCCTCCATGCTCCTCTCCGGTCCGCATCCCCTCTCCGGTTCATCCAGGAGCGCCCAAAGCAACGCCTGCTTCCGTTGAGAGACTGCTTTTCGTTGCCTCCATGACAACTGCACTCACACACACACACAAAAAAAGGGGAAGGTTTCGTCATGGTAACCGTTTGCCATTTGGACCAACACGCATCTTCTAAATGTGCTTTTATTACTGTTATGATTATTATTAAGGGCCTGATTGCTGATAATTTTTTAAATCTGTGCGGTCAGTGCTCAGGTCCGCGGAAGACGGAAATGCTGCTACATAGTCCTCAGAAAGTCTATGTTTGATAGTTTCAGCATTGCAAAAATCGGATACGGGTCACTTTTAAAAGATGATGTAAGCGGGTCAACAAATAATCGGATATAGTCAGAAAATCGGATATGAGCATCAAGACCTGCAGTGTAAATGCAGCCTAAATGTCATGGTATCGATGACGTAACAGACCCAGATGCTGAAACCCGGAAATTAACTCTGACTCAGGAACTTGGTTGTAAATTTAATCACTATTACTTGGCCAAGGGATAATCGTAGAGCATGGTAGCAAGAGAGTCTGGCAAGAAAACTCCAGTGGAGAATCCTGGAGAGCGTCTGAGGATCTGCGCTGGGAAATCAGTGAGCGTGAGGACGCGCAGTGGCGAGCGATCCTGAGCACAGCGAAGTTGGACTGCATGGCTTGAGCAGCAGGAGACGAGGAGGAACCAGCGGCACCCGTGGAGGAACAGACATTAAGGCGTAGAACAAGGCAAGGTAAGTACATGACTTAACTTGGCAAAAACCTAGACTTAACTAGAGACCAGGCGTAGGCACCGGAGAGAGTGTAACGGACTGGCGTAGACTGCTGGGATGGAACTCCTTAAGAAGGAGATGATGAGGTGATGAGGTGAAGAGGTGCAGCTGGTTCCAATCAGGGAGCAGGGAGGGGAGGCAGCTGACGGAGGAACCGTGACACTAAATGTGTTTCTGCACAGGATCTGAATCCTGATATTGATGGACGGGTGAAGTTTAAGGAGAGAAAGGAGGTTAACTCCAAATTCTTATGTGCACAAATGCTTGCAAGTTTCATTTAGTTTAATTTTTCATTGAGTTGCACATTTACATTGTAGGCAGGTGTTTCATTTTTTACGTAGCCCCTCTTGAGTTTATCATTGGGATTGCTTCAGTGTCAGATGTAAAATATTCAGTCTGTATAAAATTTAATAAACCATTTTTTTTTAAAAGTGAAATGCATTTTATTTAGATCCATTGGCCTCTGTGAATGAATGTGTAATAATAAGTGATTAGGCTACCAAAGAAAAAACCAGAGCTGTCTTTTGCTTTTATGTTACCGGTCCGGCCCACTTGGGATCTGATGCCTTGAATGTGGCCCCCGAGCCAAAATGAGTTTGACACCCCTGTTCTAGGTTGGGTTAGTTAGCTCTGAGCAGGAAACTGTCAGCAGATCCAGACAGTTTCCCTCAGTCACTCTGACAGGCGGATGCAAACATGCATGTCTGTGGATGTGCAGACTGTCTTCCAGCCGGCCGGACATTCTGCACAGATCTGCCTGCAGGATTAGCTCTTACATCACCCATGCAGGTGCTGACTGAAGCTGTCTGCAGTTTATCCTCGGCTCAGGCTGTCCGGCTCAGGATGTGCTGCATTCAGGGGCTCAAACGATGGGCTTCCTTCACTCTCCTCTGACATTCTGAAGGAGGACTCAGCAATGTGGGGGCTGAAAGTGGGCAGATGAGGGAGGCCTTTCATCAGCCTTTGATCCTGTCATTTGTACTGGATTTTCCAGAGTTAAAGTTGGTCACAAACCCGTCCTTTGACGCCGTAGATCCATGACTCTGCCAGTGAGCTGGTGGATTTGTCTGTCTTAAGTCTCTGTGTATCTCTTGTTCTGGCTTTTGGACTCTAACATCTTCCTATTGACTGTATCGGAGACCTGGACTGAGTGAATGGGACAACATCCACAGAAAATGTTTTTTTTTACTTCAGCCAAGTGAAGTTAATTCATTCCCCATATTTTTGCAATAAGGACAGCGCCATGTTGAAGACAGACGTCGTCAGTAAGCAGTGGTTGGTCTAAGTTAGTTTGAGTCAACATTTCTGTCAGATAAATGCATCTAGACATTAAAGAAAAACCCAATTAGAAACAACAGACCACAACAAGAATCAAGAATCAAGTTTCTGTGACAGAAAAGCAAACGTGATGGAAAAGGTCCACCACGCTTCTCTTCTCAAAGGATCTGCTTCTCCCCGTGCTGCTTTTATTAAGAACACAGTAGGAGGATACAGTTTCCAAACAGAGAAAAGTTCATTAGGGGGGTGTCGTATAAGGACCCCTTTTGGTAGATTCTAACATCAAACAGTATTCCTTCTCTGCTAAGGACAGTGTGTTGTAAAACCCCCTCATCCTAGCTGGGGATGACAAACAGATGAACAAACTGTTTTCTAAAAAGGTCCATCTGAGTTAACATCTAAACATACATTTAAATGATGATAATGAAACCAATTCCTTCACAGTTTCTAAGGCAACCAATCTTGCCAATCAGGAGTGCACTTTAAGGAAGGCCACACCCCTACTCCACAAAATCTGTCAATCAGATGTTTTAAACGTTTGACATGGTCATCAGGATCCCCCTATTTTTATCTAGGCATCTGATTGGTCAGATTATAACTTGAATAACTTAAAGTACGAAAAAAATATGAAAACATGAGGATTATCAAGAACAGTTAAAAAAAAAAAAAAAAAGGTATCTGCTCCAGATAGGGATATCGTTAAGGTTTTAACGATACTACTACTCTTATCGATACTTTTTGAGGACGAAAAATAAATAAATAACAAATTAAGGACATAAAGTGTTTTATTTCCTTATTGTGCAACAACACTTTTTTTTAACAAAACATTTTACTTTATACATGAGAATGTTCCAGACAGGTTATTCATTTAATTATTTAATCTAACTATTTTAATTCTTTATAAGCGTGATGTTTCCTTTGGTCTTTTGTCCATTTTTCACAACCTTGAATAGACTTTTCTGTCTGTCAAACACCAGAGTTAAGTTAAGTTAAGTTAAATGATGGAAACAAATTCACTTTGATGCAGACTCCTTTCTATTTATTTATTTTTCTTTAAATCCAGTAAAGCCAATAAATTATATTAATGTTACGGATGACAACTATCATTAGTCATTAATTATTATTTAGTATTAGGAAGCAGCTGTTAGTTCGTCGTGGGTCTGGAATCATAAGTGGTGAATCTAAGCCCCGCCCCTCTACCTGTTTGTTTTGTGTAGAACACGCCGCCCCAGCGTGTTCTACACAAACAGCGTAACATACGGTCATCGTAGCAGCAAGGTGACAGCATGGTGGGGGCTCCTTGACGCAAACTTCATTAATTTTACGCAGAAACGGGTGTTCTTAGTCTAGGGCGCTCACGTGTCCCCTACCAGATCACCACTGACTGTGTGTGCGCTGCCTTGTCTTGTGTGTGTGCGCGGCGCATGCTGTCTGAACAACAGCCCCGCCCCCCGTGCACACATATAGACAGACAGAGCTCTCCGCTTCAACGAGAATACCGAAATTATTATCATCATTAATTGGAAATTGACTGACTTGGTGAGTTAAATATGGCAGATAACGTTTATATCTTGTGGGACTCAAAAAAAAAATAGAAAAAGTAACTTCTCCAGTACCGATAGCAGAACCGTTAAGGTCAGATCTTAACGATACTGGGGTCTTGAAGAATGTGGCCCCGGGGCTGGTTCAATACCGGGGCACGGTACCCAACCCTAGCTCCAGAACGGTTCTTCCGACCAACAGAATGACGGAGGAACAGCTGTGTACAGTGATCCCTCGCTATAACACGGTTTATTTTTTACGGTTTCGCTACTTCACGGATTTGCATCGTGCATTGTGTTCTGCATTCTGATTGGCTAAAAGTCACTCCGCTTCTTCTCTACCTGTGCGTCAAAAACGTTGCAGTTTAATAAGTACACGTACGTAAAACAGCTCGCCAAATTTACATTACTTACGTGCAAATTCTCTTGCAATATCGAGTTTCTCTAAAACCCATAGAAAATAGAGCAACAACAACTGTCTATCACTATGTTCTTCTCCTGAACAAACACAGCTGCACCGCTGCTTCAAAAGGAGAAAACACTGCAGAGAGGAGTCAGGATGCAGCGTCAGTCTGAAGAGCAGTGAATTACACCTGAGTCCCTGTTTGTCCCACTGTACTTTGTATCTTTTTCATAATCATTTTAAATTTTCTCCCGTTTAATCAAATTACTCGGGTCGCGGTGGGCGGGGCTAATCTCCACGATTTGAAGCCTTCTGTTCACATTGATTATTAAAATTATTACGTGACAATACAGTACATAAGTTCTGTCACTTCCGGGTTATCCCATCAGGGGTCGCCACAGCGAACGAGTCGCATGGTAAGTTTGGCAATGTTTTATGCCGGATGCCCTTCCTGACGCAACCCTCTCAAGCAACCGGGCTTGGGACCGGCACAGAGGTAGAGAAGGGCAATACAGTACATAAGTTATTTGTTAAAAAAAAGTTTCTAAAGTACTTTTATTTGTGAAACAAATGCTTGAGCCTGTAAAATGGATTGTTCTTTCTTTTCAATGTATAATAGAGTATTTAGTTGTATAATAATTGTAAAAATAAATAAAGGTTTCTACTTCACAGATTTTGCCTATCACGGGTTCTTTTTGGAACGGAACCCCCGCGGAAAACAAGGGTTTACTGTATTTCCCTATAGAAGTCTATGGGATTTTGCCTTCTTGGAGCCAGCGGGTACTTCCTGTTTGGAATGCCAAGGGGGAGGAGTCACTCAGTCCAGTTCTCATATACAGTCCCCCTGATTTGAAATTGGATAATCCTATCTTAATTTCCTCCTTCTGAACCTGGACTTCAGCCAAAACCTCAGTCTCCATCCCTGAATCACCTCATCAGATTCTATGAAGTCAAAAGGGGCCATTAGGATTTGAAACCCAAATAGAACAACTAGAGAAATTCCAGCTGAAATATTGGTGTTCACCAAAAAAAAAGTCTATGAAACTTTCTACAATTCTAATATAAAGTTAATCAATTTCAGCTTCAAATTTTCTGTATTTAAGCTTCAAAACATCAATATTTCTAATCTACAACAGAGTTTTAGGGCCACCAAAAAAACAATAAAAGTAAATTTATGAGATTAAAGTGGAAGTGAGCATCAGAGCAGCAGGTGAACGCCGCGCAGCAGCAGAGCAGACCGACTAAACTCCATGGATCAGGTGAGCTGAATGTTTATTGAGAACTTTCCAAATGTTTGGAAGCTCCTTTTCATCCTGTCTTCCTCCACCAAAGACCAGGGGCCTCATTTCTAAACGTTGCGTACGCACAAAAGAAGGCGTACGCCACTCTCTATGCAATAGTTGAGATTTATAAAAAGCAAACTTGAGGGGAAAATGTGCGGTCCTTCATCAAGCTCTGACCCAGGCGTACGCACAAAAATGGGTGAAATGAGAAACGGCGACACCGTCGGCAGATGGAAGAAACACGTGAAAGTGAGAATGACAATACTGCCTCATGAATAACATGAAGACTTCACAAAGCAAGTCTCACAATAACAGCTACACAAACACCCGTTTGATCGATCAGCAGTGAAACAAACAAAAAATCAAATGAAAATTACAACAGAAATTCAAATGAACACATATTTGCAAAAAGAAAAGTGAATATGTTCTGCAATATTGGCATGTTGTGCAATTCATCCTCATAAATAATATAGTTATTGCTGTGTTGGCCCCGATTTCACAAAGTTAAAATCTAATTAATATGAGCGTTTTGTGACGATTATTTATGAGTCCACTGAGTTCTGAAGATAAAAACATTGATGGTTCATCAGAAAAATACATTTAAATACATTTTTTTTGGTTAAAGAAATGTCCTGTTGCAGTGCATTGTGGTCTATATTTGCCGGTCTTGTGAGCATGGATGCATACTGGTTCTTCGCAGAGACTTCTGGGAAATTTCTGGGGCACTGGATTTTGGCACTTTAGATTCGGACAGCACTTCCATGTATGTAAGCTGCTGCATAGATGAAGCTGCAGCCCCCTGTAGGAAACGTCTATGTCTCCCTCTAGTGGGAAAAAAGGAGAACTGCTGCATCAGCTGATCTTTATTTCAGAATAAATATGCCATTTTCATGTACAAAAAGAAGTGTCACATTTTCCAGAAAAACAACATTCACAAAAACATAAGGCACACCTAACAAACTTTTGTTTTTTTATTTCTTGAGGGCATTTTTTCAGCCCCAGAGGCAGTGCAGTTCTCAGACTCACACACTCACACATCAATTTGCACAGTGACATAACACACACACACACACACACACACATACAGGTATGTGGACAGGACAGGTTTCAGGAAGTGTCGGATTCTTCTGTGTCCTGTGACAAAAAGAGAGGAAGTTACTGTTAGTTCACACAAGAGGTCCTGACTATTTTTCAGATTCTATGAAGGATTTTTCCTTTTCTTGAATTTTCTGAATTGATGCAAAAGTCATTCATTCATAAAAAAAAAATGAATGAATGAATGATGCAAAAGTCAGCAGTAGTATATTTCTTTTAGCATAGTGTCTATTCTTTTTTTTCTTAACATGTCAAAAATAAAAAGCAACCTTCTATTGGTTCATCTTCACAGTTTTTCCTCCATCATGCTGGAGCCTTTGAGGTAAGCATCTTGGAGGTGCAGCAGGTTGTTCTGCTCAGGGGGCGGAGCCGCCCCCGCCTGGTGGATGAAGTGCTGCAGGTTGCTCTGCCTCAGCTCTTTGTTCAGCTCCTTGATCATCTCCTGCCTCTCCTGCAGGACACAGAGAGCCGCTCTCATCAACACTTCACCAAAAGCGTGAGGCTCTTCGCTCTGGAAGAACCTCTTTTCCTGGAACTTTGACAGGATTTTGAGAACTGATACTCCTTTTGATAACAGGGGGCATGTGTAGGGTTTGTGTGTCCTGCACTGTGCTGAAGTGATGCTTTGAGCGTCTCCGGTGTGATACCTTTACCCGTTCCTCTGCCGTCTGCAGCTCCTGCTGGCTTTCTGCCAGCATCTCTTCCAGCTCTTCTCCCCGCTGCAGACGCTGCTGGAGCTTCTGTGTCAGGGACATGACGGCCTCGTTTGTCTGTTTTGCTTCCTCCTGGGACCTCTGGGCCCTGAGGTCCAGCTCCTCCTCCAGCTTCACACACTGCGTGCGAAGCTTCATGATTTCTTCATTTTGTTCATCAATGGAGGCATAAATCTCTTCCATGCGTCTGCTCCTCACTGTCAAGAGCAGAGTTCACATTTATTAGTGTCGAAGTGTCGCAAAGGTCAGTGCTGTTGAAGTGTTTTCGTGCCAATTTGAAGTCCTACCCAGTTCAAGGTCCATCTCCACCTGTAGCTCCTCCTCCCAGGTCTCGCCGTACATCAGCTCCACCTGGTTCTGCCTGAACTGCTGCTCCAGATCTGCCAGCTCCTCTGTGAAGGCTGGACTCAGGCTGAAGGCATCAGCAGGAGAGTCATCCTGCTCCAGAAACACTGTCTCTTTCTCCAGAGCTTCAATCTGAAGCTCCAGATCCTGCAGCCTCCTCCGGTGCTGCAGGATCTGCTTGAACGCCTCCTCTTTAGAGGCCGTTTCACAGTCAGAGCCGTGTGATGACGGTTCAGGCGATGATCTGGGGGATGGAGACATGGCTTGGTGTTGTCTACCCCTCCTTGGTAGAGAGGAGGGGCCTAAATTGAAGGTGAGAGCCTTCTGAGGACCCCTGGGCTTCAGAGGTCCTGATGGTCTCGGTGGAGGAAGCTCTCTCCTAAGGGTGGGGCTGTGTGAGTCCTCGCTGAGGCTGGGACCGATTCTTTGCAGGACAAACCGGACCTCTGCTGCCAGAGGTCCCAGCTGAGCCAGCTGCAGCAGAGGACAGTCGTCAGCCACCAGGATCCTGTCGTTCCCTCGATACTTCATGGTGAGGGTGTACCGCCCCGTCTGACCTGCAGACACAGCCGACCGTCACGCCGAGCAGCACACACGGATCCGTGCAAACATCCAAATCCATCAGGATCACAGACAGTAGCAGCTAAGACAGAGCTGAAGGGGGAGGGACTTGTCTGGACCTGTGGGGTCAAAACAAGCTGCCGGATCAAATAGAGTCCTGAGAGGAAGAGGACTCTGAAACGTTTTCTTTTTTCAGTCTGTGAGGTCCTGACTTTTCAGGGAGAGAGGAGAAACTCCACCTTCAGTCTCACCTGATCAACACCTGATCCAGATGTTTTTATGGAAAGTATAAGGCAGCTGTTCAAGATGTCTCCTGAGTCCAGACCCGTTTTCTGACCTACAATCTTTCTAAAGGGTCAAACAATAAATCTGCCTGAATTTCAAAATGTTTACATTACCAAAAAACCACAGCACTCAAAAAAAGTGTTTATTCTAAAAGGTGATCATGTCAAAACACTGCAGGGTTTTCAGAAGAATACTAATCTTTGGACTAAACGCACAAAAGTGTTTGTTGTTCTGGAAGTGAACACCAGCAGAATGGAGGCAGTCAGGTGAGAACATACCGATCGCTTGTGCAAGAGTGATGACGACATCCTGACAGGAGGTGCTCAGCGATAAGCCGCAGACCACCCTGAGGACGCCCTCCACCCACACCTTCAGCTCCATGAACCACGCTTCTGCAGAGGCAGGCCAGACGCCCGAAACTGCAACAGACAGCAGGAGAGACAGCACGGCTGAGGACAGGAGGACTGACAGGCATCCGCTGAGAGCCCTGCAGAGAAGGCATCCACCAAACGGGAGAACAAACAGAATCCACATGTGAGTGGGAGCACATCCAACTATCATGTGGTTTTGAATTTCACAGCTTTCTACATTTGTATAAAGGTTTAGGTGTAGAAAAGCAAAGCTCAATGTTTCTGGACAACTGCTTTTCATTTCTTCTGTTGTAGTGCTTCAGTGTAATTAGACTGAATGTTAGTTTTTATCATTCATAATATATTATAATTTATTGATGGGGGGCTTGCAGGATCTCTGCAGCCCATTGATGAAGACATCGGCGTCCCTGCAGCCGTCCACTTAAATCCTTTCTTCTTCCATGAAAGACAAGATCTCATGAATGAAAAGGAGACTAAAGTATTGGTCCTCTTCACCCAAACGTGTCTCTGAGCTCCTTATTTTACGGATGACACTCCGCTTTACCGACACCAAACCCCCCGGAAAGCCGGCTGCACTGATTTTGAGTCGCTCACATCTTTCATCTTCAAGCAAGGCTCACTGTGGCCCTAAAACTCTGTTGTAGTGTTGTGCCGTCTTTAGGGAAAACTAGGCAGAAGTTCATTAGAACTCCACCTCTGATTTGCAGGGGGCAACCTATCCCCTCTGTTTACACACTCTCAGCCCCTCACACCTCCAACTGGTGCTCGGAGCTATCCAGCCGTACAGTTTGGATCCAGATTCCAGCTCAGACAAGGAAAGCAAGGACGTTCATAGATGTATATGACAGTGGATGCATTAAAATGGAGCCCGCCCAGCATATCGTCTACGTCACAAATACGATCATTTTCAAACTGGCACTTTTTTCATCTGCTCCTATTCACAACGATTTGAATAAAAAATACCCAGAAACGCAGTTTTAGGCTGAATTTTCTTCATAAATGTCCTCCATTACCAAAGAAATGACATAAGAACATGATTTAAAACACCAAAAACAACAATCCTATTTGAAAACCAACATGAATCTGCTTCATTCTGGCTTTCAGGTAGTCTTTCTTCTTTTGTGTTGATTCATCATTTTGAATTTTCACTTCCTCAAAGTGTTCCAAAGTCACGTGCGTTTACAAAACTATCTGTAACAATGACTTAAAAAAGTATTGGGAGCATAAACGTGTTTGTCATCTGTGTAAAAGGTTGTGGTCAAACCCTCACACACAAATGACAACTTCCTGAACCATTTGTCTTTCATTTTCCGCTGGTTCTTAGCTGTTCTTAGCTGGCGGATACTTTCACTGTATAAGTGGACTGTCCTCTTGTGGCTGTGGGGCATCTTACAGTTTCTGCTGCCGACAGACCTCCTGGTTTTTCCATGTGGTGCTCAGAAATATTGATCAGTCCAGCTACATTTTCTCTAACTACAGACTAGTCTAACTAAACTAGTCTGTAGAGTGGACATACATTGACGAGTCCTTGGTTAGACTGGACTCCAGTTCAGATGGAATCTAGTTATTCTTGTCTTTGTTTGGTTTACATTCTTTTAGAGTTCAGACTAACTAGAGTCCGGTTGGACTGGACCTTTCCGGTTCCTCACAATCGTAAAAGACGTGGAACACATGAACCCAACATGACACAAACTAAGTCAACTAAGGGGAAGCCCAAACCATACATTTTACTTCAGTAGAGGTTAACACTTTCAAAATAAAATACTGTGACTCGTGCCCTTTCAAAGTAAAACCTAGTTGTAGCCATGGCTAGATGATGCTTTCATGGAAAATATTGAGTTTTCAGCCTTGTGGACATCATAGCTGTGAAAGTGACAAATGTGAATTTTAATAACTGCATTACTAAGTATAATAAACAGGGAATTAGTTTTATTTGATTCATTTCTTTACGCAGAAAAGTCGGGAAAACGGCAGGTGTTTGCAAAGCAAACTGATGATTCTGCTTCTTTTTATGGTCGATGCTGAAAACAAACAAACCTCAAAAATGTTCTTTCATTTTCACATGTTGACACATCTTCTCCTCTGCTTTAAGTGTGAAGAAAATATGTTTACATATGAGTCACTGGGCTTTTGAATAAAGAGAAAGCTTTGTCTTTATGTCCACTAATTAAATAGAATCAAATAATGGTTCTTCTGTCTGACTTCAAAGCCCAAACAACTCCTAAAGCCAACAGGCTTTTATTTTGGAGTTTCAGGTAATCAGTCTCCCTGGCATGTGAATGCAGACCTGCATCCACTGATGTTTCTGAACATCTGGGATCCTGGAGAGCGGACCGGCTCCTCAGCAGGTGAGCCACTGAGTTCTGTCATGTGTTCCACGTCAGACCGGTCTTCATCCTAAGGAATGTTGCAGAACACGCACACATTCCTGGCTCTGACTCCGCCCACACATACCTCTCTCTGTTTACCGAGTTCCCCCAGCACGGGGGTCAGTATCACTGAACTCCAGAAACGAGCCGACAAGAGCGGAAGCAACAAAAGGAGGAGGTGGCGATGAAGACGATGATCTTCATCCCCATTTCCTCTCACACAGCAGCACAGATCCTTCGGACACACTTTCTGAAGCCGCTTGTTTTCTTATCTCTTTGTCTCATGAGTCATTAAAGATCTGAAACGCGCCTCATCGCCACGCTGAATGGTTTTAAACGCTTTAAGACATTTTGACAGAGCTTAACTCTGAAATGAAAAGGAAACGGAGCTGCTGAGCAGAGCAAACATCTGACAGTTTAAGTCTAAATCTGGATGCTGAAGAAGGCCGACTGTGCAGGACGTGGGAGGAAGCTCTGACAAAAACCGACCCTGGCTCCTCAAAAGCATCAACTCTCCACCCTCTGCAGCCACGCAGCGACTTTCCTTTATTACTGTTCTAGATGAAAAGGAATGTCCATTTTCAAGCTGAGAGTTTGTGTGATAGTGTAAGTTTGTGTCTGCTGCTGTGTTTTCAGTTTTCAGGCCGCTGAGTGGAGTGCGTGTGGAGTGGAATATGAAAAGCAGGTTCCAATTGAGGGAAAGTGATGAAGATGAGGGTCAGCAGAGACAGACAGACACTCACCCTGACGTTCAGCTTGTCCTATGCTTCATCCACGCCGCTCTTCTTCCTCTCCTCCTCCTCTTCGCTCGGGCTCCTTGCTGATGGGAGGCTGACTGAGTATGACCTCAACGCTCACCTCCTCTCACACACTCACCCGGGAATGAGGAGGAGGCGGAGTGAAGCGCAGGAATGCGGCCCAGCTGGCTGTGCGGCGTGACGTCATCGCCATGTTTGGCTGCTGTTGAGGTCACTCACTCTGCTTTCATGCTCATTTTCTGCGGCTTCACTCGTCACATAAAGTCCGATCAACGTCTTCTTTGAAAAAGACTAGAAAGTTTCAGTAATGAGCCTGGTTTCTCTCTCTGGATAGGTCTGAAGTTTCTTCAGGACAGAGCTTGTCCCTCTCAGCAGAGCAGCTGTCTGAAGTGTCTGCTGTCATTGGAGAGGTTTCACTCTCCTTCCTGTGTTTGAACAGTGAAGTCACTGTGATACTGAAACCAGGCTCCTCCAGGAGAAACCAGGGGAGTGGCTCCTGTCACCACCCACCTCCGTTTCCATGACTCCTGCGTTCCTCCCGGAAGCTTCTGTCTTTCTCTCCGTCTGTCAGCGATAACTCTGTTCATCAGGAACCAGAGCGGAGGAGAAGGCGTGAAACCCAGTCAGCAGCAGGTATTCATGACACCTGAGAAAATCACATTCTTCCTGTTCACCTGTCTTCTTTAAAAACAAAACAAAACAAAATTAAAAATAACTCAATAGTTCCATCTAGTGCTGGAAAGTGTTAATGGAAATATACTAGTGCCCCTCATCTCCAGGAATGTAGAGTTTATCAATCAGAATCAGTTCATTTTGGGTTTTTTTGTTTGTTTTGTGGTTAAACTCTCAGTTTATTCTGCAAAAAAAAATAAAAATCTGTCATTCATCAGCGGCATGTGACCTGTGCAGTTCAACCATCATGTTGTGGTTTGTTTTTAATACTTTCAAATATGCGTCTGTAGGATTTAACATTTAAAAGTTGAAAGGATGAGGTTTTTGGACAAAAAACAATTCAAAATAAAGCTGTAAGAAGCATTGAATGGTCCTCAGTCGCTGCACGCCCTCGCCACATCCTTTTGATCCGCCCTCACTGGCTAATAGGCTACCCTAGCCCCGCCCACCCTGGTCAGACCTGCATGTACCAAATTCATTAAAAAACAACAACACTGTTCTCTTAAAGGGCCTATATCATGCTATTCTAAAGCCTTTAGAGTAATCTATATCCATGTATATGATCACGATCACCTTTGGCACACTAAAAAATGACATTTTTTTAAATTAAATGAGTTATTTTCAAAGCTCATTTCCTACCCAGAAGTAAGACGAAATGATCTCTGAGGCTGTGGGTGCCGCATAATTCATGACGTCATGGTAGAGCCGGCCTCAGCAGACACAAACCAACACAAACAACATCCAGACTTTTGCAAAGATGGACGTGCAGATTGTGCAACAAAAGCATTTTGCTAACCATGGCTAGCTCTGTGGAAAAAGTGAAGTGGGCGTGTCTGTTAGCCTGGAGGCGCTGCTGCAGTGCAGACTATACCTGGAAAGGGGCCGTCTCTCACTTTGTGATGTCTCGTTATTGTGGGTTGGGAGGGGCTGGTGCTCAGAGAGCAGGTATTCAGAGGAATATTCATAAACGGATAAAATATCACTTTGGGGTTGCTTTTCCTGAGGAATGAACATATAATATAACATATTTAAAAACCCAAAAATGTCATTTAGCATGATAAAGGCCCTTTTTAAAATGTCAGCTTTTCTGTTGCTTTTGTCTCTATAGCAAGCATTTCATGTTTTAGCTGAATGGGGGGATGAACAGGTCTTTGTCATTTTAGATGAATCTGCAAAAGTTAACTTTTGGATTGTCTTAGCAACTGAGCATTTTTGTTAACCACGCCCACTGTCACACGAACAGACGTCTGGATCCAAACACAGCAGGTTTATTAGCTCAGCTAAAAGTCAGGGTCAGGCAGGCAGGCGGCTGGATCTGAATGCAGTCGTTTCATTGGCTGAGCTGAAGGTCCACAAAGCTAAATCAGAGTCAGGCAGGCAGGAGTCGATAACAGGCATGAGATCACCAGAGGAGAGACTGGGGTAATCAAGAACCAGGCGAGCGTCGGGGCAGGGAGCAGGCAATTAGAGTCAGAACAGGTCAGGAGATCAAGGCAAAACACAACACTCGGTAATAAACAATACTTCGGTCTGAGCCCAGCTCAGTGCGGTGTCTAAGTATGCTGTGGTGGATGAGTGATTGAGAGTCAAGTATGTGGCATCCAGGAAGTGAGCGCTGGGGTTGCTGGGAGACGAAACGCCTTCAGTACTCTGGATACTGCCCCCGCCGGTGACCAGAGGGGGAGGCAGAGCTCTGACCTCTGACACCCACATTCCTAAGATCTTCCTATCATTTTGTTCAGCTCATGTATCAAACGTTCACAATAATCCGGTAAAAGATGTACCTTCAAGAAAGGAATGGTGCTCTTGTGAGCTCACTATGCCAATGCTGTTCTAAATCTACAAACTTAGCCCAGACACGCATGTTTTGGTTTTATTAGTACATTAAAAAAAGATTTTGACCCCAATCTTTTTTTGACATTTTCTGTGATGTCATCGTTGGGGGGGGGGGGGGGGTCACTTTGCCCAAAACTCATTTTTACAGGGCACTAGGTGTGTTGTGGTAAGAAACATAATAAATGGGTCGGGTCCTTCAGTCCAGGACTGCTGCAGGACGTGCAAACTGCTTTTTCCTGAACTCACTGACGTGTTACTGAAGGTGGGGGTCCGCTCTTTCCTGCCTTCTTTCGGGGACATTTGTGGTCAGGTTGGCATTCCTTCACGCTAAAGCTTCAGTTTTAGCCGTCAGAACAACAGTCATGTGTGTTTTAACGTTTCGCATTTGCTTGCTCAGAGAAATGAGAACACGGCTCTGCTGGTCGTTTGTTACATTTATGGTTATAGACCAAACATCTCTGCAAAGTCAAGCAGAAAATGTGCTTTTCAAGTTCAATTTCTGAGTTTTTTCACATGAGCAAAACTGCTTTAAAAAGAAAGCAGAAACATGTAACTAATTTGAACTGACATGAGGGTCTATGAAAAACGCGGCGAGTTTTAGGACCACCAAAAAAAAGGAATATTATGAGAAAAAAGTCCTACATTTACTACTTTAAATCTCATGAATTTACAAGACTAAAGTCGAAGTCCAAATAGTTCAGAATGTCTTTGTGTTTGAAATAAAGCGTGTCTGGTGTTTTCTCTCATTAATTCATGGCTTTTTCAATAAAATGTACGTGTTTTAAAGGTGTATATTTACAATTTTATTTTCGTAATTTAACATTTATTACTTTTTTATTGTGAAATTAGAGTTTTAAAGTCATAATAAAATAAAAAAAAGGTTTATAAACTGGCCCTAAAACTTTGTCGCAGGTATCATTCGGTACAAAATCTTTTTCATTCATCAGCAATTCCTTTGCCAGGAAAGTAGAGATTTCTTCTAACAGCGAGACACAGATCCATTTTTAAGTTTGCGTTTGCAGACATTTACACACGGGGCCTGCCTGCCGTGGTCTCAGCGCAGATTCCTCATTTTTACTGGATCTTTTCTGCCTCTTTCAGGCCTCCAGACAATCAGCTGCTCTTTTGTGGCGTAATTTCACACTTCAGCTGAAGATGGCGCCCCGTCTCAATTTAGGCTTTGATGTTTCAGACATGGGAATGTTTTTGATTCTGGAAATGGGATGTATCCACTCCACTGACCTGGATGTTGCTTGGTTGCTGTAAAATATAAAATAATGCAATTTAAGACATGAAACTGTCATTGATAATATGTTCAACTGAAAAAAAGAATCAAGAAAAAATGTTACAGTGTAAAAGCAGGAAGTCCTAAAACTTAGATCTCAGGATCTAGTAACCAAGAACCCAAACAAAGAGCACAACATTGTGTGACACACAAGTATTGTCAATGTTCTCATCGGGGAAGATTCTCAGTCATCCAGGATGGCTCACAGCAGAAAAGGCTCAAGAGGATCATCTGGACTTAGGTTTGTCAGTGGAAGACGCTTCGCCTCGGATCCCAAATGCTTTGTCATGCTGTTGGATCTGCTGTTTATTTAGGATTTGTCAGGATTTAGAAAGAGTGACTGAACAATGCTTGACAGGCGCAAACAGCAGCATTCAGAAGACAGTTTGGCTCATGGGACTGAAAGTCAGTTCAGGAAGGAGGACTGGGTGCTGCTGCCGATGGGTTGTGATTAATAATTCATCATTTTGATTATAAAAATTGGACCACATTTGTCGACTCCCAGTTCTTATTGCTGTTAGCTTTTTTTTTTTTTTACAAAAGAAAGTTGTACAAAATAAAATCCTGATAGGACAAAAGTTTTCTGAAAAAAACGACGCAGAACTTTATGGCAAAGAATCGAACGGCCCAAAGACTCAAGACAAGGGCTCAGAGGAATGTTTGTCAGTAAACATGTTGTTGTTGCAATCAGTTCTGCACAATTTCATTCATTCATTCATTCATTCATTCATTCATTCATTCATTCGTCTTCTGAGCCATTTTGTCTCTTTCGGGGTCAAGGGGCTGCCGGAGTCCATGTTTTTATTGTCATTTTTTTTAAAAGAACGCTTAGCTTATGAGTCAAAGGGGAGAGATGACGTATCCTGGAGTCTTGTTCAGGAGCGAGGGACGGTCAGAGCGTGACAGCAGACTGTCCGCTGTGGTGAAGAGAAAACTGAGCCAGAAATCAAAGCTCTCAATTTATCAATTTTTGTTCCTGTACTCACTAATGGTCATGACCACTGACTGTAAATGAGAACTGGACTAAGCCCCCTGGTGTTCCGAACAGGAAGTACCTGCTGGCTCCAAGAAGCCAAATCCCAAAGACTTCTATAGAGAAATGAACAGCTGTTACTCAGTCATTCTGTTGGTCAGAAGATCCATTCTGGATCTGATACCTTTTTCAACATGTTTTTGATAATCCTTGATACAACTTTTTTAATTATATTTTTCAGTATCCCAAGTTCTTCAAGTAATAAATTGACCAATCAGATGCCTCAATAAAAGCATGTTCCAAATGTTTGATTGAAAGGTTCTGCTGAGCCTGCTTTTTCTGTGGTAGGGGTGTGGCCTTCAAACTTCGTTTCTCTGGAGCCAGAGGTAAGGTGTTGTCTGTTGATGACATCACAGCGAGTTTTTTAATACAGTCAACAGCCGTAACTGAAAGACGAGGTTCCGAATACAAGCAGCTGAAAATGGTTTCCTCTGTCGGCTGGCTGAGCAGCTGCTCCTCCACATCCAGAGGAGCCAGTAGAGGTGGCTCAAGCCTCCTGGACGCCTCCCTGGGGAGGCGTTCCAGGCACGTCCCATTGGGTAGAGGCCCCAGGGAAGACCCAGGACACGCTGGAGAGACTGCAATATTTAAAAAAAACTGCATTTTAGAAATCATAACAAAATTCCAGAAACCAAATGTTAAAAAAATCAAAAACAAAACAACATTTCAGATGACAAAAGTACTTTCCACAGAAATACTAAACACCACCAGAAACTGGAAAAGGTAGTTACTATGACACATCACTGATTGGACGATGATATCCAGTAGCTTCATTTCTAATAACTTTTAGTTGAAATGATGGACAAACATCGTCACCCAATAAATCCCTGCTAGGTGACGGTTGGCCCGGCTCACGTGTGGATCTACCAGACTTCTCTACTCTGAGTGCTGACAGGCAAACAAGGACCTGTGGCAAATCCAACCCTGGGGGGGCTGGTTCTGTCCACACAACAGATTGTGTAACTTCCAACATGTAATGGTGAAAAAAGCCTCTGCTCCATTGAATTAGGAGCAGTGAGTCTCAGACCAGACTCTGTCCCAGGGGAATTGTCTCACATTGTCACTGTTGTCGTCCACATTCCCGCCGCGGGCTGATGCTGCAGCGGCACATGACGTCATGCATCCAGCACTTTGCACTCTGCTGAGCCGCGACGCAGAGGCCTGTAATTACTGGGGGCTTCTGCTTCCCTCACATCCCACCGTACTGTCTGTGTGCAGACTGTCCCCATGGAGAGAAGGAAATATTGGATCTGTTCTGCCAAAGTCCTGGGCATATTCAGAGCTCAGACCAGATCGCCATTCTCCTCCAGCCCACATACCGGCCATATGTCCAGAAATGTCCTCCCACTAAATTCTGCTGAAGACATTGGACTCCTGATGCCAGAGAAAGCCTGACATCTTCTGACTGTGTGATCAGGAGGTGCTCCTGCAGCCAAAGGGAGATGACACTGATGACATTAATGGGAAACTGGGACAGATTTACACATTTCTCCATCAATAACAGTGAGCCCTGCACTGCTAATGTTCCTGAACAGGAAGAAGCAGAAATTCAGGGATCAGATCAAGATCAGCTCAACAAAAGCTGAAAAAAAAAGGCTAAAACAATCCAGAAGAATCTGGAGAGAAGATCGCCATGCAACGACACACGAGAAGCGTGGAGGGGAATGAGGAGCACTGCTGGCTTCAGCAGGAGGGAGCAGATATTCTGGAGATGGAGGCGGATTATAGGGGGGGGCATCAATATCTATTCCTACAATCTAACCAGATCCATCAGTCTGAGCCAAGTTGTTTCGAATCGAAATAAAAACGTTTTAAAAATAAAAAAAATGATGATGATAACCGATGTTGGAAAATACCATATGAATTTTTTTTAATTATAACATAAAAACGAGAAGTGCATCACTTATGACTGGATTTGACATTCGTTCTTGTTGACTTGTTTGTTTATTTGTGCACATATTTTATTTCCACTTGAAGAAATCCAAGAATCTGGAAAGTTCACCTGCACTGTTCTGTACCGGCTATTTCTCTGTTAGAGTTTTGGCTAAAGATGCCATCGTGTGTGATTCTTATCTGCTTATTTATTCTATTATTTTGAATAAATATAATTGTATGTGTTTAATTTAATTTCATGCATTTAATCTTGTTCTCCATTGTATGTTTTTATGTTCATCTTATGTCTTTAATGTTAGTATCTTATCATCATTTTAGCCTCAGTGTTTCTTGTGGGGATCTTTTCTTCCAGGGCTTGCCGGCTTGGTCGGAGGTGGTTGCCGCGTTTGTTGCCCTTGCTGGGGCAGCTGGAGTTTAACTTTGGAGCCTCACAGCTGTCAATCGGACCCCTTGCTGTCCCGGTCTGGGTGGGTGCTGTGGCGATGCTCCTACGGCCGAGCTGCTCCTGGTATGAAGAGATTCTCCAATACTGCTTCCTCACAGCAGACACAGAGTGTCATGGTACCTCAGGGAGTCCTCTCCTCCCCCCTCCCTTCTCTGCTCTTCCTCCTCAGATTGAACCCAGCTGTTGGCACTTCCCTCATCAACCCTTCTCTATTTAAGACGGTCCTTCTCCAATATTTCTTGCCCGCTGTGGTGGTGTACCTGGTCTTGAAGTCTCGGTTGCTAAGCTTGACCTCTACTTTGACCATTTTAGTAACCACGCTATCATCCTTGTCTACAGAACGTCATCCCTCACAAGTGCCGACCTGGGTTTGCTCTCAAGCTTCTGCCAACTGAGTCCGCTTAGTCATTCAGACTTCCAGCCACGCCATTTCTCCACGCCGCGCTACGTTTCCACGTCACATTGTCGGATCACAAGCAGCAAGTTCCAACCTCACCTACCTGGTCAAAACTGTGCTCCTCTACACTCAAAGAAGATCTCTTACCTTCTGGTCCACATCTCGCCTCCATCCTCATCCCACGGAACTCCTTATCAACATCCAAGAACAGAACCCACCTTCTTGTGTTTGATCATTCCGTGTTCCAGCAATTGGGTCTGTTCTAGTCAGCTAATCATGACAGTTTCTTTTAGTAGTTCCTTTTATCAGTATTCAGTGTGTGTAGGGTCAAGGGTCGTATGTTTTAACGGAGGGGAGTCTGAATGGTGGGTTGGGTTTTTATTGTAATATTGTGTTTTTGTTTCGTTCTAAATGTTAAAGTGCTTCGAGTTGCGCTATGTACGAGAAGCATTTTTTTTTATTTATTTATTTTTTTTTTTATAAATTTGGATTAGATTTGACAGTGCAGTCTGACCCGCGCCGTCTGGATTCCACCTGCATCTCATCAGCAGCCTCCTCGCCTCATTCTGGACTACAACCCCCACGGTGAATGCTCTTCCAGTGCTCTTCCAGATCTGTTCAACCAGAGTCTCTGCCATGGAGGACATCCTGTCTTGTGCCTGAGCCCAAGACAGCATAACCGGCACCACGCAGTGACTACAGGCTGGCGGCGCCAACATCAGACATCATGAAGCCTCAGACCACCACAGGGCAGGACAGCCTTCAGATCACACATCAGGACAATGTTTGCAGTCATCTGGACGTGTCTGTTTCACAGTTGAAGATTTTCTTCCTGGCTTTTTAAAAGTGCATTTAACATCATCGTCCCCCTCTTTTGATAAACGGCCTGTGATGGGGGTGGCCATCTTTTTGGCTTCTGAACTGCCTAACATGAAAAGCAGTGTGTCAAACTGGGGGGTGATGTCTCTGGACTGTGTCAGGCTGTGGGGGCGAGGCCCTTTGTCTGCGGGGGCAGCACCCTCCAACAGAAGCACAACCGTAGAGTGAGGAGACAGTTGAGCTCACGTAGACGTGAGGCTACGCTCACCGGCATCAAGGATGGCATTAACCCCCCCCCAATGTGACGGACGGGCAATTAGTGCAGATCCTCCTTACTGAGTGACAGAATGGAGAGGTGGTGGACGTAGCAGTTTGGGGCCCCCTGAAGCAATTGTATTAATTAATTTTCTGTTTTCTATATCGGGTGCAGGTGAGAAAGATGTCAGGTTCAGCACCGCCTGTCACCTGTCCCTCCCCAGACCACACTGTCCTGCCTGAAACGGGTTTCAACCAGAAACTAAAAGCTCCAGAGCCGATCCCAAACCTGCCCAAATTATGTCCATCCACCTAAAGCAATTTTTACCTCAATGTCAGAATACAAACCTCCCCATTGATCTGGAAACGGCCCAGTCTGCCAATGCTGACTCAGCTCACTAACTTGTGAGTCTCTAGACTTGCTGTGGACTGGATTAAACCATTGCTGCAGAAGGACGGGGAAGTTCCAAACACTTTTACATGATCAATCTTATGCCAGCCAGTTCAAAGTATTGGGGTGTTTCTGTCATGACAGAGTTATATAATGGACATAAAATCCTAAACTGAATTTGTGCTCATGAGAAATTATATTAGGCAACTGCAGTACAGTAAATGGGTTAAAAAGGAACAACACTAGTAAAAGCTTTTAAATGACAGTAAAGACATTCTGATTGGAATCATCACCAGGACTCAGTGATAGGCAAACAGGCAGACTTTAACAAAAAAAAGGAAAACTCCGCTGCAAGGCCGTGTATTGTGATTTGTGTCTGTAATTATGGCCTTTCTGTTAAATTGCAGAGCTGTAATCCAAAAAGACTTGCAGAACAACACTCTACACTATCAGTTTAATAAATACTAATCAAGTGCATGTGTGTCACCACAGTGCCCATTTAATTACTAAATGGAAAAGCTATTGTTAGAGTGTAATCAAGCTCGGAGCAACAGTACAACAGTTTTCTTCTTCCATTTAAATCTGTCTGTGGAATCCAGGTATTCTCCACACAGAAGGAATAGACTGCAAGACCATCTGCTACAGATCTGCAGGATCAAACTTTAGGTTTTCTGTTTCTATTGACCGTTTTCTGCATGTTTTTCTAATGGGAAAACTGCCCCATTGTACCTAAAGTTTTGTCCCAGTGATGTAATTTCTTAGATTTTAAAATCACAGCCAACTAAAACATTGTAAACTCAGACATAAACAGACTGTAAACTTTATTTATCTATTTATTTATTGATATAAAGCATCATTTGTTAAACTAATTTGTCACATCTGTCATCTGTCCCAGGAAGTCTCAGCAGACGTTGTAAAGCTAAAGCCTTAGTCCCGACTGTGTGGGGTCAGATCCCGGTCAATAAGAAACGTATGCATAACTTAAAATAAAATATATGAATACAACATTTAGTTTGACTGTTGACATTAGGAATACAATGTTTTTTTCTTTTGAATATGTCTTCAATGATCCAACCTGTCTGCATTGTTCCTGCACTTTGCTCCTCAGTAAACCTCCAACCCTCACGCAGCGACAGGAAACCCTGATCTGTCTGTCAGTTCAAGTACTTCATGACTAAATAAATGTCTCAGTGTCGGCTGGGTAAAGAAGTGACAAGACTTCAAAAAAAGGACTTGTTTCCACTAATGCAATATGTAGATGAGCTCAGTTCATTTACATTGGAAACTCCTGTCCTCCTGTGTGTGTAGGTGTGTGTGTGTGTGTGTGTGTGTGTGTGTGTGTTTCTGTGCGTAACTCCCAAATGAAACAGCAGGCTAATCAAATGATCTAAACACAACTTCAGACACAATACAACGTGCCGACATCAGACACTTTGCGTTCAGACAGAAAACACAGGAACCACGTCAGACTCCATTTTCCCACCATTGAGACTCATCAGGTTCCTGCTGATGGAAGAAGTATTCAAATGAAGCCGCCCGTCCCGCTGTGTGTTTGTCTGAGGGATGCGTTGAGCCGAGACGGTCGGAGCTAAACTTGTGTTTCTGCCTGACAGTGACATTTGTGTGGAAGAAGGCGGTGTGTCGGTGGAAACTCGAGGACAGCTCCTCTGTCCTCGCCTCAGCTCAGTGAGTCGTGCTTTATCGGTCAGCTGTCAGAGGAGATGTTCTCCGCTTTGGCTTCTTTGACTTGGAAGTGTAGGAGTGTGTTTATGTGTGTGTGTGTGTGTGCATCATCCTGCTCTGCTGGCAAGAGCGTCACAATAGAGCTGACTAATGCAGAAATAGACTGCAGGCTAAGCTCCTTTTGCCTGAAATGTCTTGAAAAGCAGAGTGCTTTCTGCTGCCCTTCTCTGCACTATTTGTTTTCCCGCCGTCATTCATGTGTGTCTCCAGTGTTAACACACAAACGCACTCATTGTTCTACACGCAGAGATGGTCTGTTGATGGAACCTCATTTGTCGAATGCTCCTGTGGTTGGTTTGATTGTGCCGCCATGCCGTTGTTGTGCAGATATGCAGATGTGGTCTGTTAGTGGTTTCTGTAGCTCTGGATGTTGGTGAGGGCCAAACAACGGAGGCTTCACTAGACATTTCAATAAACCCTGTTCCGATGCCTTTTATATTTATTGGGATTGGTTTCACTTGATTGTAAAATAAATGTGCTTATGGGTAGAGACGGGGCTGATTCTAGGTTATCTCGGTCATGCTGTGGTGGTTCCTGTAATCACAAAACCATGACCTTTGCCCTGAGACAGGCCTTGACAACCCCTCAACCTCCTTCATGAAGAAGCTGATACTGAAGATGGATCAATAAATGTATGGAGGTTTTAAAGGAAATTCCCAAAACATTGAAACATTTAAAAAAACGTATAAATAAAAAATCGTAGGACAGGACAGTGGATTTAGGGTGAAAGTGGGTCCCTTCTTATCGACCAGTGTGCTCCGTCCACCTCAAACAACTTTCAGTTGTGAATGAAAAAGTCAAGTAAAAGTTGTTTTGAGTCTGCCTGTGACTCCACCTACCTCCTAATTAGGCCTGCATAAGAAATCCCAAATGTATCGTTATCGCGATATCCAGCTGTGCAATACGCATATCGCAAAAGTTGGAGAAAATTGCAATAAATGGTAACCTTAAATGTGCTAAAACTGTCAAATGGCAACTTGA